>NW_021026797.1:924852-954338 GCF_004153795.1 Camellia sinensis
ATTTCATATTGATTTGTGTGAGTTTGAAGGAATTTTAACTCGGGGTGGTAACCGATATTTTATCACTTTTATTGATGATTTTTCAAAATACACAAACGCATATTTATTAAAAAATAAAAGTGATGCTTTTGAAAAATTTAAAGAATTCCTTCTTGAAGTGGAAAATCAATTCAATAAAAAGATTAAGAGAATTAGAAGTGATAGAGGCTGGGAGTTTAAATCTCTTGGATTCAACTCTTTTGTTCAATCTTTGGAATTATTCATAAGACTACTCTACCATATTCACCTTCATCTAATGGTGTAGCTGAAAGAAAAAAATAGAACGTTAATTGACTTGATGAATGCTATGCTTATCGATTCAGGTGCTCCCTCAAATCTTTAGAGCGAGGCTATTTTGACAACTTGCCATGTGATAAATAGAGTGCCACACCAAAAGACTAAAATTGTACCTTATGAGTTGTGGTGGGGGTATAAACCAAATCTAAGTTATTTGAGGGTTTAGGGTTGTTTTGCTTTTATGAGGCTTGTAAATCCTTAACGACCTAAATTGGGAGAACAAGCTACCACTTGTGCTTTTCTTGGGTATGCCTTACATAGTATAGCTTATAGATTTTTTTATATGGAAAATAATATTATTTTTGAATTAGGTGATGCTATTTTTCATGAAAATAAATTTCCTTTCAAATCTAGAAATAGTGGGGGTCAAATAATTTCTGAAAATATTTTATCCATGCCTAGCTCTTCTACTCCTTCTCAAGTTTTTCAAGAACAAGAAAATTCTCAAATCCAACCAAGGAGGAGTAAACGAGCTAGAGTTGAAAAAAAAAATTGGCCCTGACTATTATATTTACAATGTGGAAGAAATTCTTCTTACGGTGCAAGCAGTTTTATCATCACCTGATGCTATTTTCTGGAGAGAGGTTGTAAATGATGAGATAGATTCACTACTTTCAAATAAAACACGGAAGCTAGTGGATTTACCTCTATGTTGTAAAACTATTGGGTGTAAATGGGTCCTTCGTAAAAAATTTAAACCAGATGAAACTATAGATAAATATATAGCAAGGCTTATCACTAAAGGTTTTAAGCAACAAGTCGATCTTGATTTCTTTGATACTTTTTCTCTGATTACTAGAATTATAGCCATTAGACTGTTGATAGCAGTGGCTACAATTCATGATTTAAAAATTCATCAAATGGATGTAAAAACAGCATTTTTAAATGGAGATGTAGATGAGGAGATTTACATGGACCAACCCGAAGGCTTTGTGGAGCTTGGCCAAGAAAGCAAGGTGTGTAAGCTAACTAAATCCCTTTATGGTTTAAAACAAGCTCCTAAACAGTGGCATGAGAAATTTAATTCCTGCATGCTTGAGAATGGCTATAAGACTAATGAATGTGATAAGTGCATATATTATAAAACTTGTGAGAATGCACATGTGATTTTTAGCCTATATGTGGATGATCTACTTATCTTTGGCTCTAATTTGCATATTATAAATGAGACTAAAAATATGCTTAATAGCGACTTTGATATGAAAAATCTTGGTGAAGCCAATTTTATTTTGGGAATTAAAATTACCAAGGATAATGATGGCATTTTTCTTGATCAATCGCATTAGGTTGAGAAACTTTTAAAGAAATATAACTTTCTAGACTGTAAACATGTTGCTACTCCTTTTGATACAAGCATACATTTATCTGTTGTAACAAATGAAAAAGAAGTGATTAATCAAAAGGAATAAGCTAGCATGATTGGTAGTTTGAGATATGCTACTGACTGTACTAGACATGACATTGCATATGCTGTTGGAGTACTTAATAGGTTTACTAGCAAGCCAAGTTGAGATCATTGGCTAGCCATGGGAAGAATTATGAGATATTTATCTGGTACCAAAAATTATGGTTTGTTTTATAACAAGTATCCTACGGTACTTGAGGGATATAGTGATGCCGATTGGAACACTTTGTCAAGTGATTCTCTCTTTACCTCGGGTTTTATTTTTACCTTGGGTGGTGGTGTTATATGTTGGAAGTCTAAAAAACAGACTATAATTGCTAATTCTACTATGGAAGCTAAGCTTATAGCGTTAGCTTCTACATGTGAGGAAGTGAATTGGTTAAGAGATTTATTACATGAAATCCCTTTTTGGGAAAAACCAATTCCTCATGTGTTAATTCATTGTGATAGCATTGCTGCTATTGGTAGAGTGAACAACCATTTTTACAATGGTAAATCCAGACGTATTCGAAGAAAACACAGTAATGTGAGATCCTATTTGAGTAATGGCATCATAACTGTGAATTATGGAAAATCTTGTGATAATCTTGCAGATTCGTTAACCAAGGCCTTGGCGAGAGATAGGGTCTGGAATACATCGAGGGGGATGGGTTTGAAGCCTATAAAATCATAAACCATTTATGAGGATACCTAACCTGAGGACCAGAGATCCTGTAACTTGGTTTAATGGAAAGAACGAATCATATGGTGGTTGTAAAAAATGCATTCTTTAATATTTTGTTGTTCATCCCTATGATTGAAGTGCATTTATCTTGTAATGTTGGAGGGTTGAGTTTTTATATTCTTAATGAAATTCTATAGCTCTTGTTGAGTGGGGTGTGTAAATTACAGGCACATCCTTGACATATTTCACCTATGTGAGCATGAAATTGGGGCCTCTTTCTATAAGAACAAGGCTTATTCTTAAATATGCTCATGAAAATTGAGATAAGCACAAGGCTATAATGTGCTGGCTATTAAAAGCTCATGTCAACACCTGGATTATTATGTGTGAGCAGTAATACTTTATTTCCCCTAAGTAGTCATAGTTCAAGTCTGAGACCACAACTGACTTTGGAGTAAAGGTTACTGTTTCACTAATGAAGGTTCAATGCAGAGCGCACCTTCATGATGCATACTAGTCTATCTTTATTTGGTAGTCTCTCTTGTCCTTGTTGATATTAAAATGAGTGGGGGATTGTTGGACCATTTTAATATCTTTTATTTATATATATATTGTTCATGAATCTTCTTTTGTCCTGTTCAGGAATCTCATCTTGTTCATGAATGGAAATTCATTGCTTTGGTAACCTTTTGTCTTGTTTATGAATGAAGATTAATTAGGTTCATGGACTTGGTGGTGAGTTAATTTTTTGGAGACTCTCAATTTTCTCTAGGTTCATGGTCATTATTATTTTTTGGTGTATTTTGTAAAGTCCTAGTGGCTTATAAATAGTTCCTCTCATCTACTCTTTTCTACACCAACACACCAACTATTTTTCTATACTTGAGAGATTACTAACAAAGAATGATGTTTTTCTTCGTGGAGCTTTGGGTTCACCATCTTGTGCAGAGTTGGCTTGAACCATACGACAAGTGGTCGAGCTATTGTATCCTGGAGGGAACAAGTCATAGTTTTGTGACTGCTGCACCGATATTTGGGTTCTTCCTACCGCAGTGGGCTTGACCTCCTTAAAGAAAATGAGATATTTGTGCCTCAGCCTAATCTATTTGTATCTCATTTTCTTGGCATTATTTATCAATAACATATAATTTTTTCTGGTATTTTCACCAACACTTCACTTTACCCCATATGGTTTGGGCCAGGTACAGATTAACCCCCTGACATTTGGAAATTACCACATAACCCCCTCCTCCCGATGGTTATTAGATTGAGGTGCACAATTACAATTTATGTCAAAACTAACCAAAAGTGTAATTCACACGCATTTGTTGAGAGGTGTTATGAGTATAAGAATTTTTTCAAATCAAAACACCCTAAGAAGTCTCAAAAATTGCAACCCTACCAATATTCCTCTATATCTCATGATCCTAAGCGGTTTGGATCGGCGATTTGGACCCTAACCCATACACCATAGCGACGATGGTGAGGCCAAGCGACGGCAGCGGTGGCGAGGCCAAGCGACGGTAGCGGTGGCGAGGCCAAGCGACGGTAGCGGTGGCGAGGCCAAGCGACGGTAGCGGTGGCGAGGCCAAGCGACGGTAGCGGTGGCGAGGCCAAGCGACGGTAGCGGTGGCGAGGCCAAGCGACGGTAGCGGTGGCGAGGCCAAGCGACGGTAGCGGTGGCGAGGCCAAGCGACGGTGACGGCCCCAAACCGATTGAACACTCAAAATCTCCCTGGAAAAAGGATCAATTTCAGAAATCAAACCTTAAAAAGTTTGAAGCCCTAGGTTTCTCTACCAATCCAACCGAAAATTTCTTCAGAAAGATGAGATTTTGAAGATTAAACCAATCAAAATTCAAAACCCAAAGGTATATATCTCTACAACCTCTATGTTTCCCATCTCTGCAACATTGCCACAGCCTCAGAAGTACATGTAAACTTGCTACATATATTGGGAAAAAAGAAAATTAAAGTTTAAGAGGGAACCAACCTAGATAACCCAGATGCTGATCACTAACTCAAGTTTTTGAACTAGTCACTGTGTTTATTTACATGGTTTGATGAAACTTATGTTGTTTAAAGTAATTTTTTAAATCAAAACCTTAATTTCACATGTGAAAACCCCAAATTCTCTTCACACAACCATTTCTCAAATGCATGACTGTTGAATGAGAAATAGTAAACAAGGGTTATATATATATAAGAGTAAAATAGTCTTTTTACTTCTGCTGTTAATGGTGTTAACTATGCACTTCAATCCAGTAACCATCAGGGATGGCTGTGTGGTGATTTCCATATGTCAGGGATAATCCGCGCCCGACCCAAACCACAAAGGATAAAGTGAAGTTTGCCCTAATTTATATAACAATTAGCCCCTCCCCCCTTTTTTTTATCAATAAATTGTTAATTATAAAGATTTTTGTTAAAAAAAAAAGATATTTGTCATAGCTTTTACGAAAATATATATTTTACGTTGTTTATTTTTGTGTTTTCGTAATATTTGTATTATTTTCAAACTATTTAACCTTATTAAAAGAGAGGTAAGTATAATTATGTTAAAATTATAAGGTTTACTATTTTTTTTATTCAAATCTCAACAAAGGTCAATTTACCCTTTCCTTTTGTTTTTACAACAAATCTAAAATGTAAACATAATATTAAAATGTAAAAAATGGTTCCATTAGTCCAGTAAAGTTGGTAATTGTATTGAAATCATGTAAAAAGGATAAACGGGGGACTTTATCATTTGAATTGTCAAAGAAGATGAAGCTTTTTTCAAATACGAAATGTTTGCTTTCTAAACATATTGGTGGAAGATTTTTCAAAATTTGAAAGTGGTATTTGAAAATTGATATTTACAGTGAATGTAATTGTTCTCTATAAATATTGTATTATAACCAAAAAATTGTAAAATTTGTCTAATTAATTGTTCAAACATATGATATCTTCTTACGCACAAGTGTCTTATGAAAAATGATATTTACAAAGGATTTAAGACCAAAACGGCATGATAATAATACTTTCGTAATTATAAATCATAGTATGTGTAGTTTAATCTTCAATAAATGAATATAAATTAGATACACTGTACACAAAATTTTAATATATAAATTTTATTTATATAACATTACTTATATGTATGACATTTGAAAATTACAACTCTTTAGATAGTTAATCAGGGGTAATATTATGGTGGACACCTTGTGTATCATGTGCAAGTTTTATTATTTGTGAGTTTGATTATCATAAATAACATACCTTAATATTATGACGGTGTTTGGCAAGTGCAAGTTTTATTATTTGTGAGTTTAATTATCATAAATGACATACTGATGGCTTTTTGGCTTTCAAAGGTTATTATTGTAATTTTGAGCGTGCCAGTAAGGATCAATCAGTCCTTACAGAATATTAATTGCCAACCAATTATTAGACGATTGTGTTTAGTTCTTTCGGCCTCAATGATGAGGACTTTTACTGGTGGCTTTGTTTAGGAGAATTAAGCAAATAATGATTAAATGAAGAACAATTATAGCATCTCATTAAGTAAAATGAAAGACTTACAAAGATCCAAATCAGCCTCGTAGAGGTTTATAGCAACAAACTACTTGAAACTACTCTTATGAACGAAATGCAGTACAGGAATTTGAAGTACAGAAATGTAAAGAATAAAAAATATAAAAACTAGAAGGAAAATAAAGTAGATAAAACTGATTTTTTTGATCTGAGTCTGGGGGCTCTTTATGGGACCTTCTCTGCTATTTATACTTCTCAATGATAACTGTCGAAATGAGCTTCTAACCGTCGAATCATCCCTCCATGATTGCTGATCATGTTTCCTCACAGTTAGCTCCACTACGCCATGTCTGCAGTTAGGCTTCCCTCCTGATTTTTGAATTTAAATATGAGTAACCGTTAAAGTCACGTCATCTTACACCTCTCTACTGATTCCATGCTATGCAAATCCACAATAACCAATACTAACTGCCACGTGTGTGATTACGATTGAAGATTTGAATTGTCTTTCTGTATTGCCCTCATCTTGCCATGTGTTCAACTGTGATTGGCTTGTACAAAATATGTAACCAATATTACCCCCCGCACTAATATATCCAATACTTGGTGATATTAGTGGATCAAGGTATTTTACCCACGTCTTAGAATGTGCATGGGCTTTGCACTTTTCAGAAATGCAACCGTCATTCATCAATGAAACATTTGCATTAAATTCTCTTATATCCGTTGATCATCCCCACACTATCTCAGTATTCGAAAGGACTAGTACATCTTTCATGGCCAAGCAAGTTTTTTCTTACATTGATTAAGTATACGAAAAGTTATTTGATAATGTTGTTCGTCCTCGAAAGAATCTTCATACATTGATTAGCCACCTTTATCCGCCCCCATTTATACAAGTTATGGAAGCTTTCGCAAATCATCGACCTTCGAACCAAGAACCTATTGCTTACGATTCTTTGGAACACAAATTTGAGACCATGGATATCGGAAGCTCTTCCTCAGCAACAAAGCCGTCCTCATGGGACGAAGCTGCTTCTTCTTCTTCTTCTTCTATGACCTCTGGCTGGGGAACTTGGCCTACTCCTACTTAACCTCAGACGAGGGAACACATTCATCATCGTTTCCCTAAATTCGATGACCCTCTTGAGATCCCCCCCTTCCGAACGCAGTTCTGTAGTATATCCATATGTTTCTATTAACCGTAGATGTAGCCTTAAAGACAATCTGCTTACAGCATGGTATACTTCTACCTTGCCATCTCGGATGGTTCTAAGTGTCCCACGTCCTGATGAAGCTCTAAGGATCAGTCCTGCACTTTTAGCCAAAAAAGCAAAACTTTACCCCTCTGATTGGCTAGAATGTGTGGCCAGGCCTGAATTTTTGGATTCGCCCAAGGAACCTCTGACTACTCCTCCTCTGCCTTCTAATCCAAATTGGATTGATGAGTTGAGGCTGACTCTCTCTGAGGGCCGATCCTTCCCCACATACCGGATTCTGGCGCCTCCAACTCCTTATCAGCAATTCAGGGCTCAAATATTGCTTGCTGTATTTTCTCATTTATCCTTTAAAGTCCTTCGAAACGACATTCCCCACAAAAACTTTCTATAGGCTTGTGACATTATGTCTTGAAGTCATCTCCTTAACCCTGTGGCCCAAATGGCGCTCTATACCTTTTTAGACCAACTTCCTCTCCTGCTCAACTGGCACTTCTATGCTTCCATTACTAGTGAAGTTCTGGATAAAGCCATTTTTGCTCGAATCCAGGTTCAGTATGAGGCAAAGAACCTCCTTGACGAATATGAAGCCTTCCAGAGCCAGGATTCTGAGTATGGGGAGGATGCTGCTATGAACGAAGTGCATGAAGAAGAGGAGATGGAATCCACAGATAAAGCTCTAAAAGAGATAGAATTCAAAGTGAAGGCCCAACAGCTTTCTTCTCAATTGAGGGCTTACCAATTAGATAAACAAGCCAAACTTGGATAAGATAGAAAATAGAGTAGGAAAATAGTATTCATTTATTGAATTTTGTTGGACTAAATTTTATGACCTTGTAAATTTCTCCATTCCATATTTCTACGAAATCGAGAATGTAATCAAATGAATCCTAGTGTAAACAGCACTTATCAATACAACTGGGCTTTTTGAATTTCATTTATCAGATTCTGATTTACCACTCCAATTGTAAACTGCATGATTGATGTGCTTTGACTCCATTCTAACTCAAACTCTTTCAAAGTATGAAATCTTTTCTTTGAGAAAACAAGTATTGCCTTACATATTGATTCTAGGACTAACATAATTTTTCAGCTATCAACTTCAAATTACCCAACTTTACCCTTCGAAACTTGATTTGGTCATATTCAATTCCCCAACATATGGTTAATACGATCAAGCAAAAATCAACTAATTTTGCTTCAAACAAACAGTCTATATTTTTCAAAATATGGAAACCTCTTTTAAGGACTGCATTGTTTTATTCTTAAAGAGTGATTTCTTCTGTATATTATCAAACCAACTATTGGTTTGAAACTTAGAACAAACAATTCCTAACCTTGAGGTATTTCAAGTTTTGCTTCAAAGGATTTTACTCTCACTAAGAAACCCTAAAACAGGTTTTTAATCCTTTTGAAGTAAACAAATACTTGAGCATTCTTGCATCCTTAGGTGTGGAATGTGCTTCGAAGTCGACTTCCTGCCTTGGAAACTGTTTGTTATTTGGCTTTGGCGCCAAAATTTAGCTTCAAAGCCAAATATTTTATTTCAAAGCTGACATCAGTATTTGAGATGATTTCCTTCCATAGCTACCAATATTGAAGGAAACTTTTCGCATCTGTACCTTTAGTACTTCTTTATGAATTCCACGATTGGGTATATTTTCAGGCACAAAGGTTTAAAACCCTTTTATTTCGTACTCCCAATCCACTTGATTGTCTAACACACAAACCCTTTATCTTCTGCTTGCTTGCTTTTTCCTTTTACCTTCATCTTCTGAGAAAACTCTCTATCAATGGCTTATTCTTCCTTGAAAATATCGGTTGTGGAGCGTGCGAGTCCATCCATAGCCTTGAAAAAGATCATTGATGAAGAGTGTGAAAAGTACAAGGCTGGTGAGAAAAATGCCATTGACGGACGCATCTTCATTCCTTGTCGTCATGAGCAGCAAGAGTATGTGCTTGGGCCCATCTTCAAGGAGATTCCTACTAAGATTCCAGCTCTGTATCCACGTCTAGAAGATCATTGTCTCCTTTACGAAGGTGGTCTTGACTGGGGAAGCTGGAGGATGAACCGCCCCCATCATTGCTGGCCCATGGTGAGACCAGAGTGGGAGGAACGGTATGATCGGGTCGTCCCTGATAGGACTCTGGATCTTCAGGAGCTCTGCCTCTTCGACGCCCTCCAATTATCCAGGTTCACCATTTCGGAGGACCCTTTTTTAATTCCTACTGCCCTTTGCTTTTGGAATTCTGCTTTCAATTTCTTTCAATTCAGATGTGGGATGATGGTTCTTACTGTTCTTGACATTTGTCATCTATTAGGATTGTTCCCTACTGGTACCCCCGTTGGTCCAGATTATCCTGACCTCAAAACCCATTTTTCCCTCCCCTCTCTTAACTCATCCTATAGTGACTTTATCAAGGCTAAGAATAAAAGAGAGGGCTCTGTGACTGATAGGGAATTCTTCTTTTTTCTATTATATTGGCTTTGCAAGTTCCTCTTCTGCACCTCTTCTCAGAGGATCATGCCTGAATTTGCCCCTCTTGCCAAAGCCCTTGTCTTACAAAGAAAGGTAGCCTTAGCTCCATACGTTCTAGGTCATGTTTATAGAGCTTGTTCCATTTTTTGTGAGAAACCCTTGGATGCCAATCAGGGAGGTCCATTTTAGATACTTCAACTTTGGCTTTTTGCATATTTTACTGAGTTACAATCTAAATGCCTAAAGTTTTTGGAGCCAAACCCTACTACTCATGGCATGAAGTTAGCCAATGTTTCACTCTATGCTTCCAACTTTGCTTTTTACTTTTCTTTCTTCCACCAACTCCCAGCTTCCCCTTCTTCTTATAGCTTCAGTCCTTTCGAACCTACCAATATTAGCCCATCCTGGTTGATGATCTTTTTGACTGATAGGTCTTGCTCCGCACCTCAACACAAAAACATGCGGGCCTCTATTCTAATTCCCAGAGAATTATTCATTGGGACCAGGAACCCTAGAGCTTACAAATGCATTGCTGAGCAATATTGTCCTGCCCAATTTGCTAAGCAATTTGGCTTTTCACAAGAAGTCTCAATACCTCTCTGCAGCCAGACCAATTTAAGCCTTACCAGCAGGGATCTGAAGGTTCGAAGATTTAGATTGGAAGAAGCAACTTCCAAATTCATCCAAGATTTCATTGACTTTGAGTACTTCCCCTTCATACCTCAAAGCAACATATTGAAAAGGTGCCAGAACTGGTGGATGGCCAATATGGAGGTACACTTGGCCATTCCTCCTCAGGATCTGTTAATGGTACTAGATGTACCTCAAGCCAAGTCCAAAGGAACTGGAGTTGTTACTTCTTCCACTGGTCCTACCACTTCAGTTCTTGCACCTGTCACCATAAAGTCTGTTCCCAATATCTCAACTCCTTCTAGAGTTACTCAAGCTACCACAAAAAAAAAGTATGTACTCTTGTTTCTTTTCCTCTTCTCCTCTATGATACTCTTGTCCTTACTTATAACTCTTTCTTTGGTGTAGGTGGTGCGAGTGCCTCTTAGGGAGATTCTCCCCAAAAAGTCCAAGTTTTAAATCTCCTCAAGAGCAAACAGCAACAACAAAAGAAAAGAAAGCTCTTACTTGATCCTGAAGAGAAGGCACCCGAGGTTCATGTAGAAGAAGAGGAAGCAGAAAAAGAAGAGGTAGAAAAGGAACAAGAGACGCCCTTGAAGAGAAGGAAGAAAATGACTGTCTCTTTGTCTGATTTTATTGGAGACCCCATTCATGAGACATCTGCTAAAGTAGTGGAAGCAGAACATTCCAAAGAACGTATCATATTTCAAAGGGCTGAGAAGAGGAGGCAACAACAAATGCTTAGGGATGAAGCTGTTGCTGCTGATGCATTTCAAAGAGAAATTGTAAGAAAACAACAAGCTGCTGGACATTATACTCTTCGCAGTTCCCCCAATCATAGCCACCACTTCTGAAACTAGTAATTTTTTTCATACCTTTATTCTCTTTTTTCAAATTCTTGGTACTGAGACTTGACATTACTTTGTATTTCTTTTTTTGCAGCAACAACTACTCTGCCTCCTTCTTCAACAAGGACTCCTTCAATCCCATTTGAAGTTGAAAGACCCCGAATTGTAAAGCCAATTCAAGCAATACTTCCACCTCTTGGTCCCATATTTTCCATACCCTTCTTGAGGCTAAGTATTCCTTCATCTCTTTCTTTTTTCTTAACTCCATACTTCCCTCATTTATCTTTCAACTCTACTCAATTTGCTCTCCTTTTAAGCCTTGATACTCCTTCTCTTCCTAAGGAAATTCTAGCTGTTACTTCATCTTTGATGATAGCTGATTCCTATAGAGAAGGCACTAGTAGATCTCCAATTCTTTGCCCGTTATCTCTACCTAGCTCCAATCCCTCTTCTCTTGACCTACTGGTAACCAAAACCATGGAGACTGCTAGGGATACTTCACCTTCTTCCCCTATTCCTATACAGCCATTTCTTCCTTCCACTAGAGTTCTTTCTGCACCCTCCATGTCAACGGATGAGGTGGATATCTTCGAAGCTAGGCTAGCTAGTCTCTTTGACATGCCTTCCACTAGTCCAACAGCTAGCAATGAAACTGAGCCATTAGTCCTAGCTGATTCTCTACTAGAAATTTTTGAGAGATCTTTCTCTAGTGGTAGGGCTTCCTTGCCTTCAATGGACTTGGACAGCTGTTTAGAGTTGCTGACATCTTTCTCAATGATTCCTTTCGAAGCCTTACAAAGGCCTATAATCAAGAATGGTTTCCTCCAGTGCTGCAAGATTGTTGAGCAATTCAACATGACTGTTTCAAGTCATTTATCTCTGACGGCAGCCACCATTGATTGTTACATCAACATCTACCATGTTGCCAAGGTTGCAGAGGAGAAATTACTGGGAGACCAGAGTTTTGTTTCCAAAATACATGCTGAAGTGTCAGAACTGAAAGAGCAACATTCATCTGTCTTCCAATTTCAAGCTCAACTATTGGAGAAAAAGGCTTAGCTTGAGGAAGAGTTATCAGCAGTTAACCAAGCTTTAGATTGAACTGCCACCAAGCTGCAAATTACTAATCAAGAACTGGTTGATCGAAAGCAGGAAATGACTACAGCCATTCAGTTGTTCCCATCTCTTAGGAGTAGAAAATCTATTGTAAAGGAACAATTGAGGCATTGTACTGACTTTTGGGCCAATCTATGGTAGCATGTATTCAACTCATTATGAAATAAAATCTTTATTTATCATTTGAGTGTTTTCATGTTCTTTTCATTAAGCACTTATTTTATTCCTTATGTTTTCCACACGATTGGATAATAAGACTTCAAAAATCTGCCATTAATCTTCTTGGGATGTACATATCCATTCAAATTTTTCAAATGATATGCTCCCAAAGGCAAGACTCTATGAACTTGATATGGTCCTTCCCAGTTAGGTGACCATTTGCCAAACTTGTGGCCTTTAATCCCTATTGGGAGTATTGTCTTCCATACCAAATCACCTTTATTGAAGCTAATGTGCTTGACTTTCTTATTATAGTTTTTGGCTGCTTTCTTCTTTTGGAAAAGAATACTATATATGTGACAAAATTTTGTAATTCGTCACGGATTATTCTTATTTAATGACGAAATTTATTTTCTTCACTACTTTTCGTCACCATAGGTTACTTTTGTTGTAGTATATTTAATGCCAGAATTCTAGCTTCATCAATACTTTCTAATTTTAAACACATACTCTGATGGTACTGTTTAAGATTTAACTGATCCTGTCATCTCACCCTCAAGGACTTAACATTAATTTCTATAGGTAGCACTGCATCATGCCCATATACTAAAACATAAGGAGTGATTCCTGTACTTGACCTTGGAGAAATCCTATAAGCCCATAATACATCCAACAGCAAGTTATGCCAATCCCTGGGATTGTCTTCCACAACTTTCTGTATTCCTTTCTTCAAAGACTTATTGGATGATTCCGCCTGACCATTGGCTTATGCATAATAGGGGGTAGAATTAACAAGGCTAATTCCAAACTCTGCCACAAAAGACTTTACCATTTTCCCATCAAATACAGTCTCATTATCAACAGTTATAGTCCGTGGGATGCTTAATGAATCCAATAACTTCAACCTCGTCTACAGCCTTATATGGCTTAGCTTCAACCCACTTAGTGAAGTAATCTGTGGCCATTAAGATGAAACAATGATGTTTTGAAGAGGGTGAGTGTATTTTCCCTATCATATCCATAGCCCATCCTCTAAATGGCCAAGGCTTCACAACTGCATGCAGATCAGTTATGGGTACATGCCTTATTGTGCCATGCTTTTGGCATGCCTAGCAACCTCTAGCATATTCTATGCAGTTCTTAAGGATGGTTGGCCAATAGTAGGAATGTCTTTGAAACAGCCATCTCATCTTCTCACCAGGCTGATGAGCACCACAGATGCCTTCATGAACCTCAGTCATGGCTGTCAATGCTTCCTTTGGACCTAAACATTCCAATAATAACCCATCTGCCCCCCTTTTGCAGAGAGCATTACCATACATTATATATTGCATGGATTGCAATTTGATTTTCCTGCTGGCTTTCGAAGATGGGCCAGCTAGATACTGCATTATTGGATGCCTCCAATCTTGTTCTTGTAAGTCATTATGATTGGCCTCTAGGACCATATTCCTTCTATTCAAAGGTGATATTACCTTTTGATATGTTGTTTGGCTTATGTTCCTTCGAGTGTCATCTCTTCTCTTGAAATTCAAAGCCTTTTGAGCCACATCATTAGCTTTATTATTCAAGAATCTTGAGACATAAGTTACATTTGCTATCTGAAACTGAGAAAGCAAATGTAATGTAACAACATAGTATGGCAACATGCTTACACTTTGACATTTGAAAATCCCTTTTACCTAGTTAACCACCAATTGGAAATCTCTAAATGTATCAACTGCATGAGCTTGTAATCCAACAAGTATTTCGAGTCCCATTATTAAAGCTTCATATTCAGCTTGATTATTGGAACAAGTAATTTCATTCACTCTGAAACCATGTGTGGTTTCTACCCCTAGTTGTGACTTAATCACCACACTAATTCCAGTTAAACCATTGGTTTTTGATCCATCGAACCACATTTGCCATGGTTCAACACTAACCATACCAAGTTCCATTATCTCTTGGTTTTCTGTTTGACATAGATGGTCTGCCAAAAAGTTAGCTAAAACTTGTCCTTTTACTGCCTTTTGGGGGACATATTTTAGATGAAATTATGATAAAGCTAGTATCCATTTTCCAATCCTTCCTCTCAACATAGGTCTAGATAACATATATTTAACCAAATCTGTGGTTGCAATTACTAAGACAATTGTAGGCAAAAGATAGTATCTTAATTTCATTGCAGCAAAATACAATGCAAGGAACATCTTTTCCACAGCTGAATATTTACATTCACAAGAATTTAGAAACTTACCAAGGTAATAAACTTTTTGTTCTTTGCCTTCTTCATTGTCTTGGGCTAGGAAAACTCCTAGTGAATTTTCTGTTACAGCTATGTACAACTTAATGGGCTTATCACCATTTGGTGGCATCAGCACTGGAGGGTTGGCCAAGTAAGCTTTGATTCCTTTGAAAGCAGTTTAATGCTCTGCTGTCCACACAAACTCCTTTTCATCTTTCAGCTTGATGGAGGTCTGGCTTCAATGATAGCTTTGGCTTTATTCTTATCAATCTGTATTCCCTTCTTGTGTACTACATAGCCCAAGAAGTTTCCAGCTGATATGCCAAAAGCATATTTGAGAGGATTATGTTTCAACTTGAACTTTCAAAAGCTGCTTCCAAGTGAAACAAATGTTCCTCCATGGATTGAGACTTTATTATAACATCATCAATGTAACACTCTAAATATCCTCCAATGAGATCATGAAAAATAGTATTCATAGCCCTTTGATATGTAGCCCCAGCATTCTTTAGGCCAAATGGCATTTTAACCCATTCGAAGGTGCCAATATTCCCTGGACATCTGAATGTTGTCTTGTGGATATCCTCTTCTGCTATGCAGATTTGGTTATAACTAGAGTGCCCATCCATCATTGATAAAATTTTGTGCCCCGCTGAACTGTCCACCAATAAATTTACTATGGGCATAGGATACTCATCTTTTAGAGTTGCTAAATTCAAGTTTCTGAAATCGATGCATACCCTCATTTTATTATTTTTCTTAACTACAAGCACAATATTGGATAGCCATTCAACATACTTGGCTATTCTAATAAAGCCTGCCTTGAGGAGCCTAAGAATTTCCTCTTTGACCTTCTAAATCACTTCAGGACTCATCCTTCTTGGTTTTTGCTTATATGGCTTGAAATTAGGCCTCATAAGGAGCCTATGTTCTACTAATGACCTATCCAATCCTGGTAGTTCATTATAAGACCATGCAAAGCAATCTTTATATCTCTTCAAGACCACCAACAACTGGTTCCTATCAAGATCATTCAACCAGGCACTAATGTAGGTGGGTTGCTGTATGGAACCTTTCCCTAAGTTCACTTCTTCCAAATGGTCTTGCATCTGGGAATTCACTGATGCTTCTTTTTTGATTTCTTCTGTCTTCGAAACAATTTCCTCACTTTGTCCTGCTCCCAGTTTCTTTGATTCAACATCTTTACCCTCCTCCTCATAAACAAATTCTATCCATAAGGCTTCTTCTTCCTGTATCTCCTAGACTTGTGTTTCAATATCCAAAGCACAGTATTTATCCAAGGCCAAAAATCTGACTTGTTGTTGCTCCTGCTTGCAGCCAATTATCATGGCTTCTTTCTCTTGCACTTGCACTTTCTACACTATTGATTTTACATCCAATACTGAGAACTTAATCAAAGTCAAAGATCTAGCCTTCTGGGTTTCATCTCTTTGTCTATAACCAGGCATCATTGTCATCCTTAATGACAAACTCTTCATCAGCACTTTCCTGGACTAAGTGCTTCAGGTGTGCTAATTCCTTATCAGCCATCACTTCGGCTGATCCATTAGGTTTTCTCAGTATACTGAGTGGTGTCACTCCTTCAGTATACAATTTGGCCTCTGCAAAATCTGCACAAGTTATGAAGGGTTGAGGGTCTGCATTGATTTCCTTTGTCTCTCCATTGCACAAGGCCATCATGATCTTCTGATGTAAAGAGGAAGGCACACACTTGTTAGTGTGAATCCAATCCCTTCCAAATAGAGCATTATACTTAGCATTGATGTCGATAACGAAGAATGCCGTCATGCAGTCCCTGGTTCCCACACTCAGGTTGATGGGCAAAATGTCTTGAGCCATCTGTTTTTCTCCAGCAAAACCAGTAATGGTTATACTGGTCGGGATTAGTCTAGGTTCCTCTTTCCTAGTTTCTTCAAAGAAGATTTCAGAAGCAAGTTTATTGCTACCCCATTATCCACCAATACCTGGTTCATCTGTATCCTATCGAAGAAGGCCTTGATATACAAGGGTTTGACATGCTGTGTCATGGATGTCGTGGGATACTCAAAAGGGTATGAGAGGTTAATACTCACATCTTCCTCACTGTCATCTCCAGTTTCCATTAGTATGGCCACTTCGGATTCATCTTGCACCATACTCACTTATAAGTCTTCACTAGAAACTGGAATTAGGTCAATTTCCTGACTTTCTTGGTTTTCATCTTCAGTTTGGAATTCCTGTGGTAGTATATGTACCATATTCACTGATACTGGAAGAAACAAGCCAAATTGGATGACTGACTGTACCTGTTTTCCTTCTTGGCCAACTTTTTCAATTACTTCAGAAGCATTTTCCATGCTGCACTCTAGCACTTCAGTACTAGTAACTTTCTTCGAATGGTCTATTTTTGCTGGTTTTTTGACCAAAAATGTCTGTTCAGCCATAAAGGCTTCAAACATTTCTTCCTCAACTATCTCATTCCTTTGGCCTAGGCCAACTTCTCTCTCTGTCTCACTAACACTTTCCATCAGAGCTTTTTCCAATTCTGCCAAATTGGATCTCTCTTTGGCTTTCAATTCGGAATGAACTTTGGCCAATTGCTCTCTGCTGCAACTCCTTTTGTCTTGAGGAGTCCATTTTGGATTATGATCTAACGTTGAACTTTTTTCTCCCTTTACTTGGCCCTTTGGCTAGACCAGTGAAGAACTTTCTCCTCTTTCTTTCAGATCCTTCTAGTGCTGAGTGTACCTTCGCTGGATCTTCCTCCTTTGGGACCTAGAGATCACTGGGACCATATTTGGTTCCTTTGTTTTTGGATGCTTAAGTAACACCAATTATTTGGAGCCACCAAAGGAGGTTTAACCATCCTACCTTGGTCTCCAACAACATTTCTTTGGGTAGACATTTCCCTAGGTTTGTTCTGCATGACAAACCAATCTGGAACCCCAGGTACACATGAACCTACTAGCCCAGTTGCTGAACTGTCTCTTTTTTCCTTCAAAGCTATCTTCGAAGCTGGCTGTGAAGGCCACTACTTGGCCTTGACTCCCTGTTTTAGGCCTAATTCAGGCCTTCCATGAAAGTGGCCACTTTTCATCTTGTGTGAGGCTGGTCTAGGGGGCCAATCCCTGGCTTTGATCCCATAACTTAAACCCCTTTCAGGTGTCCTTTCAGGATGGTTGCCCTCCATTCAGTAATAGTTAGGTGATTTGGATTCATGTAGAGATCTCTTGTCTTTGGAGTGCACTCTAGCGGCTGTTGGCTCAGCCATTAATGGCTGCTGCCTAATACTAGTTGGATATGGCCTTTTGTTATAAGCGCTAGTTGATTTAGGACGCCTCTGCACATCCTTGTAATATTGTTTCCCATCAATCAGAAGCCCTTTCAACCACTGGTAGCTCAACCTGCATCTGGGACACATTCTTTGCATGACAGCTGCCTCTAAAGAATCATCATACAGTGCCTCTTCATTAGAGTCTTCCCCCTGGTCTAGAAAACCTTGCCTAATAGCTGGTAAACTTCTAGCATTTTTCTTGACAATAGTTTGGCTGGCAACATGCATTTGCACATTGACCTCTTCTAATTCTTTCAAGGACAAGTTTTGGAAGTCTGGCACAATAACGTTGGCTGCCACTTCTCCAAATTCTAGGAATGGATTATTGTCAATCCCCATGACCTTTTTTGCTTTAGCTGGGAAGTTTAAACTCCCCTTTTGGATCTACTCTTGGATCCTATCTCGAAAAAAAATACAGTTTTTAGTTGAGTGAGACCAAAAATTATGCCATTTACAATACACTTTTCCTTTAAGTTCCTCTGGAGACGGAATTTTGACTCATTTTGGTAACTTTAGGAAGTTTGCAGCAAGCAAATGATCAAAAATATTAACTGCCTTTGTTAAATCGAAGGAGTATTTCCTATGAAGGTCTTTTTTTTTAAACTGTTGATCTATTGTTGTGTCTTTATGAATTAATGATTCACAGATCACAGGCTCTTTCCATACAATCTCTGCTGCGCTGTATCAATCTCATAATTAGGATCTCTATAGTACATCTTGTATGATGCATTACTTCGATCTTGTTCTTCTTCTAGTAATGCTTCATACCTAGACACCTTATAGGTCAGTTCCACTAAGTCTCTAAACTCAGTTAAGTCAAACTTGTTTCGAAGCCTAAACTCGAGACCATTTTGAGCCAATCTCACGAACTCGAGCTCTGGTAGGACAATCCTACATTTGTTTCATGCTCTTTTGAATCTGGCAATAAATTGTGCAGCCTTTTCATCAGGCCTTTGACCCAACCTTGCCAAGTCTGCCGTAGAAACTTCTGGCTCCGTTTGGAAGAATTAGGCATGAAATGCCTCCTCCATTTGTTGCCAAGTTTGGATAGAGCCAGATGTCAGGTTAATATACCATACAAAGGCTGCCCCAGTTAGAGAATTTGGGAACAATCTCAACTTCATGTAATCATTATTGGTAAATTCACCACATTGAGAAGCGAACCTAGCAACATTCTCTACCATTGACTGGTTTCCATTCCCATAAAAAAGAGCAAAGTCTGGTATCCTAAATCCTCTTGGGTATTCATGTACCCTATCTACCCATTCTAGATATGGTTTCCTGTACATAGGAGTTTGAACCCCCTGAGCCATCGGTCCACACATCTCTCTAACAATGTCAGCAATTTAGTCCCTAGGAACCATATTTTGTGCTTGTTGAACCACTACTGGAGGAACAAACACAGGATTTTGTGGACAACCTTGTGCTTGAGGTCCTCTTGGTCCATAGGGTAGCACATTTGGAACTGGTTGTCCCTATGGTGCCGACTGCTGTTGAGGATATGGGTAATCCCTCTGAGCCTGTCCTGTGAAAGGACCTGTGAAAGGTGCTGGAACAGGTGTTGTGTCTCTTCCAACTGTAGGAAACCCTTCCAATCCCCCAGGTATAAATTCGAGCAAAGGATTAGTGAACCCCCTTGTGGCAGGTATGGCTTCGAACATGGGATTTGGAAACATCCTCATGCCATTTTCTTGTGTTGGGCCAGATCCATCAATTTGCATGGCTTCACTCTTAAGTAATGAGGCATTTTGAGTTGTCACAGGTCTCGAAAGAGGTTCATACCAAGACTGAGGTGATGGTCTTTCGTAGTTTTGGTTACTAGTTTGACCATTAGAATGTCCATTATTTTGCATATGCTATTTATCTCTAGTCAATCTTCGCTGAGGGACATTTGAAATTTTCTCCATATGTCTTGTGTTTGTTGGTTGATGGGTATTCATTTGATCAATGAAGGATGTTGCCCACATTTCTATTGTGTTCATTAACTGCTATCCCATGGCATCTACTAGGCCACACCATGGATTCATTGGCTAAGTAGATGGAACAGTGAATGGTCCAATTCCTTGGTCTCGTCCAATATTTTGAACATGTGGTACTTGTTCTGAAGTGCTGGTCTGTTTGACCATAGGTTCTGATAAAACAGGTACTTCCACAAGATGTGTCATCACATTATCCTCTGGATTATGCATTTCTACTTCTCCTTCCATGCCTTCTTCCAAGCGTTCATTTTCTACTTATCTTCTACGTCTAGCCATTTCAATTAGTCCCACTGGGCGTGCCAAAAATATATGTTGGCTTTTTGGCTTTCGAAGGTTATTATTGTAATTTTGAGCATGCCAGCAAGGATCAATCAGTCCTTACAGAATATTAATTGCCAACCAATTATCAGACAATTGTGTTTTAGTTCTTTCGGCCTCAATGAAGAGGACTTTTACTGGTGGCTTTGTTTAGGAGAATTAAGCAAAATGATTAAATGAAGAACAATTATAGCATTTCATTAAATAAAATGAAAGACTTACAAAGATCCAAATCAGCCTCGTAGAGGTTTATAGCAACAAACTACTTGAAACTACTCCTATGAACGAAATGCAGTGCAGGAATTTGAAATACAGAAATGTAAAGAATAAAAAATATAAAAACTAAAAGGAAAATAAAGTAGATAAAACTGGTTTTTTGGATCTGAGTCTGAGGGCTCTTTCTGGGACCTTCTCTGCTATTTGTACTTCTCAATGATAACCGTCGAAATGAGCTTCTAATCGTCGAATCATCCCTCCATGATTGCTTATCATGTTTCCTCACAGTTAGCTCCACTACGTCATGTCTGCAGTTAGGCTTCCCTCCTATTTTTGAATTTAAATATGAGTAACCGTTAAAGCCACGTCATCTTACACCTCTCTACTGATTCCATGCTATGTAGATCCACAATAACCAATACTAACTGCCACGTGTGTGATTACGATTGAAGATTTGAATTGCCTTCCCGTATTGCCCTCATCCTGCCACGTGTTGAACTGTGATTGGCTTGTACAAAATATGTAGCCAACACATACCTTAATGTTACGGCGATGTTTGGCAAGTGAATTTAGAGGTTTAAGTATCCTCAAATAGAAAAAAAGTAAAAAAAAAACCATATACAAACAAAACCTATATGCAGCATATCACGTGGAGTGTGTGCAGTGCTGTCAGACATGCAAAAAGACCATTTTGCCCTTGAAATTTTTTGAAAACCACACTAATCACTCAATCATTAGGGGCAATCTTGTCATTTTCCTTCCCACATAATTTCAAACACATTTTTCAATAAAATAATAAACAAAAAATTCAACCCATCTTTCTAAACACAAAAACTAAAATAGCTACCTACTAAAATAGCCAAATAGTCAAAAGCCTATAAAGTAACCACTTCTCTAACGAGGCCTATGAAAGTCATAATTAAAAATAAAAAATAAAAAATTAAGTGGTAACCAAACATCACATGAGATATAATCAAACAACCCCTGGATTATAACCAAAATAATGTTATAACTAATATTATAATGTGTCACAATTAACAAGACAGTTGTTGACACTAAAAAAAGAATTTTCTATTGATTATGGCTTTTTGATTATGGCCAAATCTCCTTTAATTGATTGTGACTTGTTGATTATGGTTAAATCTAATCTCATTAATTATGACTTGTCAATTTTGGTCTATTCATTCAGACCATGACCATCTTTAAAGATTTACTATGACCATATTATTATTATTACTGTTATTATTGCACAGGTGGTAAATAGCAACGTGGGTCATGGCATTATGGCACTATGGGTGTAAATCTAGCCTGGCCTGACCCGGACCATGTTGAGCCTCGCGGGCTCTTGCCAAAATTCAGGCCGGGCCGGGCTGGGCCGGCCCATGGACCAAAAAATTAAGTCCAGGCCTAGGCCCAAACCCAGGGATATTCAGGCCTTAGGCTGGCTGATGGGTCGAGCCTCGGGTCGGCCCAATGGGCTTAGGCCTGGCCTCGGGCTTAGGCGGGCCTAACTATTTTTTTTTTTATTTTTAAAAATTTTTTCTACTAAAATTTTATTATTTTTCATTAAAAAATACACTGGGCCTCACCTTACCTAGGCTTCAGGTTGGACCCTAAGTGGGCCTTAAGCGGGCCAAGCGAACCGGGTCCATGGGCTGGGCCGAGCTTCAAAACGATGGCTCAGGCCCTGGCTAGGCTCGGGCCTGAGCCCAAGCGGGCCTAAATGGACTGGCCCATCTTGGGCTTCAAGTGGACTTCAGGCCACAGACAATTTTTACACTCCTACATGACGCTCACAGAAAGAACATGGTCATTGCATCATAGCACAATTAGAAGAACATGGAGTTTGAAAACTGGAGGCAAGTGTGTAACTTTCTATGAGTTGGTTGTAGGAGTTTGGAATCTAACAACTCTACATGAATTCAATTGCGAGTAGGTAGCTTCAAGTATAAAAGTATTTTATTCTATTTAAGAGTAGTTTCAATTTAATGATTTTTGTAATCGTTTTCTGACTCTTGTAATTAATAAAAAATTTTATGGTTCTTTTTTATTTTTATTTCTGTTCTTGTTCAAATTTTTTTAGTAAGTAACAATTTCAGCAATATAATATCAGTTTTAGTTTGTTTCTCTCTGCCGACAATCTCCAAAGAAATTATTGAATCTGTCAAGGTATAAGACATTAGCCACAATTACTTAATCTTTTTATTGTTTGTGAAATTTTGGTTTCTCTGTTGAATTTTCTGTGTCAATTTGGCCTAAACTAAATTTTTACTAACAACAGTAGATTATAACCAAAAACACAAAAATCATAACCAAAGATATAAATGATACACACCCTCACAGAATTTCTCATTAATCAGAGCAAAATGCATTGAACGAAAATAATCCTGGAATATATGCCTCATGAATGATGGTTGTATTTATAGGAAATAACATCACAGTGAGGTTTGGAAAAAAGAAATCACATAATCATAGAAAAGTATATCATCTTAATTATTAAAATATATAAATTTTAACACTGATTTGTATTCTTTTTTGATACCCACTGTGATGTTATTTCCCTTAATTTTAACTATTTAGGAAATGTATAAAATAATTTGAGAAAATTATTATAGAGAAAATTTAAAATTTGACCATTGTAAGAAAATAAATTCTGAATTTTAAATTTGGTCAAATTAAACCAAAATCTTATGATTTATTTTTAATCGAAATCATTTTGGATTTTACGTAAAACTAATGGAAAAAATTAATATTTTAGTTATTAAATTCAACAAAAAATGATATTTTAAACATTTTATGTACACCTATATTAAGTTTAATGATTAAAATACATTTTTTTTGGTCGATTTTACTGATAAAAATAGGCAAATGGTTTAGGAAAAAAATTTAAAAAAATGAGAGTTTAAATTAGCAAAATTAAAAATTTTATAATTTATTTTTTTACAAGGTAAAACTCTCGTTTGGTTTAGTTTTTGAATTATGATTTGAGTTTTGAGTTGTATTTTGAATTTTGAGTTTTTGAAATGAGTTTTGAAAAGTGAAAAAAATTGTTTGGTTATGAGTTTTGAAAAAAGTTTTAGGTTTTGAAATGAGTTTTGAGCTGTATTTTGTTTTGAGCTGTATTTTGAAATTTATTGGTTTATTTATTTTTTAAATATTTAAAATTTTTCTTAATTTTATTTTTGTAGGATAAATATTTTTTATTATAAATATTTATTTTTTTAATGTGCGTTGTATTTACTACATTTGTGTGTTGTATTTTAAAAATATTTTAAATATTATTGTTTTTATTTTAATTATGTAATTTTTATTTTAATTATGTAATTTTTATTTTATTTTTTAAATATATTTTTAGATATTTTAATATTTTAATTTTTTATTTATTTATATTTCAAATATTTATTCATTTTTTAAATTTTAAAAAAATTTGGATCGCCCATATATATCTAAATCATAACAAATTATTTGGTCAATACTAAAAAAATAACAAAATATTTTTTTGGAAAAAATATAAAAAGTACAAATATTTTTCTTAAAAAATAAATAAAAAAATATATTTTAAAAAGAGTTTTTGAATTGTGGCAAACTAAAAGCTACTTAATTTTATTTATATTTTTTTTAATTTCTCCTAAAAAAATTATTAATTGAATTAAAAATATCTAAAAATTAAATTAAATTAAATTTGAATGTTAATCTACATTATATTAAATTTAAAATTACATTGTATATTTTATTTTTGAGTAGTGATACATCCCGAATATGGTTTTCTCGAAAACCTTCAACTCACGTGTTTTTTTGTTAATATTAAAAGGAAAAAGATTGGTAGCTCGAGAAATTAGCTCGAAAAATGACTCAAAAGAGAAGAGAGGGGAAGAGGAGGAGAGAGGAAGAAAGAGAGAGGAGAGGTCGTCGCAGCTCCCCGCCGTCGTCGCAGCTCCCGCCGTCGTCGCAGCTCCCCTCCAGTCCTTCTTCTTCCTCCTCCGTCGCAGCCCCGCCGCAGCTCGTCGCAGCCCCCGCAGCTCGTCTCAACCCCGCGCAGCCCCGCACTTCCTCCTCCAGCCCGATTTTTATGGCCCTCTCCCCTCCACTTCTCTTTCTTCCTCCTCCTTCCCCCTTTTCCCTTCTCCCGATCTGCACACCCACCCTTCTTCTTCTTCTCCCTTCTTTTTCTTCTTCCTTTTGCAACAAAAACACAAGAAAAAAGAAAAGAAAAAAAAAAGACACCAAAATGACGTCGTTTTGGTGTCGAGCCAAATTCGAGCCACCAAATTTCGAGTTACGTAGCGGGGTCGATATTAAAAAGTAATATTTATATAGGGTGTTGCTTAATAGCGCGAAACTTTTGTAGCTCAAATTGACTCAAATGATGTGATTTGATGATGTGGAAAATAATTATTGAATATTATTATTATTTATTTATTTTTTAAGGATACTACACCTAGTTGTTCTTGATGATATACAATTTCTTTAGATATTTTATCAACTCTTTTTCTTGTAAATTCTATATCTTTAACAGTACTAGTGTTTAGTAGATTTTATAAAAATTCACGATGTTGGTGACAGTTTGCAATTAATATTAATACTTGATTACGATCTAGCAACAAATCTTAGATATAGAAATGGTGATATAAACTCATAAAAAATAAAAACTTATTTGTAATTTTAAGATGTTTTGATTTTAGGCCCACTATGCTTCCAAAATAAGAACAGTATCTAAAGATTTTGATCGTTATATGAACATAGTCAGCGTAGGGCTCTAGCATTGGCAAACTTCCAGTTTACAGAGATAGCTAACCTTAACATTTCCTTCCTTAGATCAAACTCAGTATAAATTTGTTTCGTTTCCTACATAAAATCGTAACTTCAGAAATTGTTTTCATTGGTTATGCAGGAGAACTAAAATCAATAACTTGACTTACAGTAGTAACACACTCTTTTATGAAAATGAAAATTTTTATTTTTTTTTATTTAACAAAGATTTACAAGGAAAGAGGTGTTTGTAGGCTGTTGGATTGCTAGAGTATTGTTTGCTCTAAGAAGGCCTGAGAACCAGACTTCTTTTTTATTTTCAACTATACTCTAAAGACTTCAGTTAGTTTATTGTTATTTGTAAATATAACAGAGTATAACGTTTAAGTACAAGGACTGTATAATTTTGAAAATTATTACATATAATTAAATCATGTGATGGTTGATCGGTTGTCTAAAATTTAGGAATGATAAAGGTAACTGAATTAATTTTGATAACTAAATTTTTTATGGCGTTATTATGTATCATCGTACTATTATTAGCTATTCGAAGTATCAATGGTGGATTTTGTTTTTTCCACATATATTCAGGAAATAGTTTTCTTTTCCCAAAATATACTGAGCATACATTATCTAGATAATCATATAGTTCGTAAATATTAAATCCTTCTATGTGTATTTTTATGGGTATATGTATACTATTAATATTAGTATACAACAATGACATTTTATTTTCTTCATTCTTTTTGCTATACCGTTTTACAAGTGTATCATATTCCTTTTGTACTTCTTATTCATCATCTTTTGTCCATGCCATAAGATTCTCCTCATCTTTATGTACTAGTACATTTGTAATTCTATATCCTATTATTCTTTTACTAACTGAACTCCTTCTAGATTGTATACTAGAATTATTTATAGAGTGTCTACCTGACGATATGCTTACGTTATCCACTTCATCATTATTTTCTATTGTGCTATTTTAATATTTCCGATGTTATCGATTTCAATTATATATTTTCTTTTTGTAATATTTTTAGGATTATGGAAACTTGTTATCCATCGATTATTTAACTTGATCTCATTAGGATTTATTCTTTTAGGTATAATTTTAACTATTGATATTCCATTGGTAGGTTCAAATTTATATGCTTCTATAATTTCATGTTGCATTTTATGATTTATGGTATTATCTAACTTATATATTATTTTCTAAAATATCCTTAATGAATAGGTGGTTTCATGCATATCGATCCTAGGGTTGTTATTTTTAAAGTTAAAAATCTATTTATGAATCCATTCTTAATATAATATCCTTGTCTGCAATTAAAACCTAATTGTCCCCACATAGATTGCTTTCTATTCTATTGATTATGGACCTTCCAAAATTTCATTGTCTAATTTCACACAAAAATGTATATATATGTATATCTTGTCCTTTATCAAATAACAATATAATTTGTATTTGTATACTCCGTATATCCATATATTTATACTTATTATCTTTATTATTTTTTAATATATTTTCATAATTTATTTCTCCTAATTTAATATTAATTTTTGTAAAATCTTTCATTGATATTCTACACTGGTTATTTCTAAGGATACTTTATTTTTAATATTGTCAATTCTTTTGCTATAATTTATTATAGATTGTCCTGAGATAATAGCCAAATTTAAATCACTTTCTAATTTAGAAATATAATTTAAACTATCTTTTATTTCAGTTCTAAGTGTTATAATTAAAAGCAGATAATTGCTAACTCAAAGTTTATATGAAAATATAATTTTTATTTACTAGGTATACTTTTTGTAATTTTTTCAGATCTTTTGGGGTTAATTTATAATTTAATGAAAGTTATTAGTTATAAGGATTGCTAGGGTGGCTTTGATTTGACGAAGTATTTGTCCAGGTGGGTTTTCCGCCAAATTGTGACTTCAACTTTCGAGTTACAAGAAAAGTATGGTGACTTCAACTTTCGAATTACAGGAAGATGAGTGGGAGCATTAATTAGTACTATCATTAATGATGTGACAGTAGATCCCACCATGAATGATTTGATGTTTTAACTTTGATGTTGTATTTTTTTTTTATTGAGTGCCATGTCATTAGTAATCTTTTTAAAACTCCAAAATTAGTGGTTTCTATCATTGTTGTTTATATAACATTTGCAAATCAGAAGTGCTGTAGAGCTCTAATTAGAGCTGCTACAGTGCAGTTTTAATGAGCTGCTAACATTTGCAAAACAAAACAAAACAAATAGTGAAGTAAAAGACAAAAAATAAGAAGAAGAAGACAAATTAATGCTCCATTAAAACTATCTTTTTAGGGGTCTAAATCATTTTTGTTTGCAAATTACGTGCCTGAAGCACGCAGCAAAGAAAAGCAGCATGCTTCTCTCTTCTCGGTAGCATTCACTCTCCTTTCCAATGACTCTCTCTCTCTCTCTTCCTAATCTCTGAGGTTTTTTTTTTTTTTTTTGGTAATACGACAAATTTGTGATCTTTTTAATTATATTTATAAAATCAAAAAACCAAACTTAGTGCTCGTTTAGCTAAGATTTTGAGATTAAAAAAGCAAAAAAAGACAAAATAAGTTATATAAGTTAATAAAATAAAATATCTCTTTTTACCTATAATCATTTCACTTTTTTTCTTATAAAAGTCAACAAAGTCTCAAAACAAAAACTAAACGAAACTAAAAAAACCAAGCTAAAAAAGTCTCAAACCACTTTTTCTCTCTACATTTTCTTGGTCTCCTCCTAATTTCATTTCTTTTCCCTCTTTTGAAGATTATAACATATTGCAATAAAAACATAAATACACACAACAAATGTGTCATCAACGAAGCTAATAGCTGATTGCAACTGTGTATAATTTATTTTTGGCTTACAAAATAATATCCATGGATGGGTTTGCATTTGTAGAGAGAAAGGGAAGTTGAAGATAGAGATTGAATGGGTCTTTATTTATAGAGAGAAGGGGAATTGAAGGGATCGATAGATAAGTGGTTTGTATTTGCATACAGAGAAAGGAACATGAAAATGTTTTTGTTTGCAATGTAAATGTGTGTTTGGGTGAAGCAAGAGAGAGTGACGGTGTTTAAAAAAAAAAAAAGAAAAAAAAAAAAGATAGAGATGAGAATTGAGGAGAGAGAAAGCATTTGGGCAGAGTTTTTCTATTCACCAAGGATCCTCTAGAGTGAAATTTTTCTAAAGTTTCCTAAAGTGCTACATTGTGTGGTTGAGATTTACTGACAAGTCACATCAGAAAAATTGATGTGACTTGTCAGTAAATCTCAACCATACAATGTAGCACTCTAGGAAACTTTAGGAAAAAATCACTCTAGAGGATCCTTGCTCTTTTCTATTTCGCGTGTGGGTTGAATTGCACCTGGACTACTCCACGTCATTCTATACTCGGTTAATCAAGCATTATGCTTTTTTTTTTTTTTTTATTACTTTTCAAAGTATTTTTTTTAGGCATACGATATTTTCAGATTGGAAAATGTTAGATGGCTCCCAAATTATTTATTAAATTTATTTTTACATGGACGTGGAATTTACACAAATTCATATATGTATGAGTCTCACACCTATATAAAAGATTTGGTAAAAAATGTAATAAATTTTTTAGAATTATTAACACAACTCTTTAAGATTATATTTGATTTGAAATTGGTATGAAAATCAAACAAGATGGAAACAACTAAAAGGTATGCATATGTATATATATGAGTAATATTAGAGATTTATATATTTATATTCATAAATTCATTTACAATGATGTGATATGAGAGTGAGATCCACTATTAAATGCGTAACAAATTAAAAATTAACACATATCTTGTCGAAAAATGGTATAAGTCTTAAATTTTTTACGGAATAAATGATCAAATATCTTACATGGTATTATAGACCCGACACTCAGGTAAGATATTTGATTATTTATTTAATAAAAAATTTGGTATCCTTACCATTATCCTATCCTGTCACATTATTTTGAATAAAATAATTAATATTTTTTTTTTGAACATTTCAAATATTTTCTTTATATATAGATATAAATATAGATATAGATATAGATATAGATTAGTAAAAGAAGTATGAGATTTTGTCTTGTGGCAAACATGCATTCTTAAGAGTCCCATGCCAAAGTTTCAAAGCTGCTTGAGATCATATCATCCTCCTCCGCCGTCTGATCGAAATCATACCTACAAAAGTCAAAGTCACTCTCATCCATCCTCCCCAGCGGATTCAGCCACCCATCAGCGGAGTCAACCACCATGAACTC
>NW_021026798.1:8160-27573 GCF_004153795.1 Camellia sinensis
ATCTCCTGGTCTGGTTCATACATAGCGATCTGATGGTACCCTCTGTACGCATCAAGAAAGCTAAGACGGTTGTGTCCTGCCGTCAGATCTACTAGTTGGTCTATCCATAGTAGAGGCGGATCTTTGATCGGGCGAGCGGGGGTGCTCACGAAGTGACCTTCCCCAATCGTACCCAAGTTCCCGAGCCGAGGCAACTCTGGTGACGACGGACACGTGGCCTTAGGCAAATGAGTCAGGGTTTCCTAAATTTCCCAAAATAAAATATTTAGGTGGTGACTCTGTATCTGGCAAAACAGTCCATGTTTGGCACTTCTTTCAAAATCTGTTTTCTCAAAACGATTTGTCGGATTTGGACTCTTTGGTTCAGATTTAGAACCGTGACAATTTGAGAGTCCTGAGCTGTAGTGACCCCAAATGAACGGAACGGGAGCTCGTTCCTCCCGGGGGCGTTCGGGGGACGTCTACAGAAGGCCAAGGCTGTACCTGTCGATCCTTTTGCTAGTGCGTCTAACGAGAACCCTCAGACTTCGAAGTACTTGCCTCAAGGGCGCAGAGCCTTTCATGCCCTCTACATGCCTTTGTCTAGGGCACTTCTAATTTTGGCTAAAAAAGGGCATCTTACACCCCTCGAGGCGTGGCCTTTTCCAAATCCCCTTCTAGCTAAACATGATGCTACCTTGTACTGCGCGTACCACCAACAGACCGGTCACAGCACCGACAGTTGCTTTTGCCTTCGTCATGAAGTGCAAGCTTTGATTGACAATGAAGTCATCCTCCCACCTACCTCAGCAAAATCTATCACCACTGAGCTGTTGGACTTCGAGGATACTGTAAGTATGTGATCAGGGGTTGGACCACTTGCGGGCGGCGCTCGGTGTATTTCAGATGTGGCGTTTGGCACGCACTAAGCATTTGCGAATGCTGGGTTTTGTAATTTCTGGCTCGGGTGTTTAAGTCAGTTATTTTTGTTTTAAGCCTGTCTCTTGGTTTTGAGTCAGTCTTTTCACTTAAAGGTCTGTCTTATTGTATCGAGTCAGTTCCATTGTATATAAATCAGGTTATTCCGGGGTTGTTGCCTCAAACACTGTTTTGTTTTGTAATTTCTCTTTTGTTTTCTTTTGAGTTTGTCTCTGCTATAGAGCTAATTGCAACCAGGAGATCTGAATGAAACAGCTGCGACTATCATGTTTCTGTGTTTACTGCTACTTTGAGCCAATTGTGCCAGAGGATTTGAATGAAACGACAGTGCATTCCACCTGCTCTTTTGAGCTCTGAAATTATTGCATTGACATAAGTTTTTCAAAACTTTTTTTGAACACTGCAGTGATGAAAATGAAGAGGAAAGAATTCCTCAAATTTTGAAAAACTTGATCAATTGAGAGAAAGAGAGGCATGCTAAGCCCTTAATGAATGAAATCTTGCTTGTTAGCATGAGTACTGAGAAGGACCCTGGCTTGATCCAGATTGGTTCCACACTATCTTTAGCACGAGCGATTTGTCGCTTTCTTAAAAAAATTTCAAAATGTTTTGCGCAGTCTTGCGAAGACTTGGGTGGAATCGCTCTTGAGATTGTGCAGCTTAGGATCGCTCTCAGCCTCAAGACTTGAGCCCTTATCTTCAAACCTTGACCTTGAGTTCGGAGTATTCAACGGTCAACCACAATGTGAGGCTTGCGTGGCCAGATTCGAAGCTGCCCACGAACTAGGGGCATGAAAAGATCAAGAAGATCAGATCTCACCAAAAAAAGCTTGCAAAGCTAGATCAGAAGCACCCCTCAAACTAGGGGCAAAAATGCCAGATTGTGCTCGAACAGCCGAAGATGGATTATTCCACAAATCAATGAAGATCGGCAAGAATGCCAAACCCCAGAAAGGAGGAAAGAAGACAGTTTGTGCTAAAGAACAACCGAGTTCCTATCCACAACACTAGGGGCAAATTCAGCCCCTATTGGATGGACTCCTACATCATTATCGAATGGCAGCCATTCTCCTGGATTTAGATGACTTCAGGATCTCAAAACCATTTGACATAGATCAGCTACACTTTTACCCTTAAGAGGCTCGCTGGGCCGAAAACCCGGAAGGGCGACCCAGGCAAAAGTTAGAGCAAATGAAAAAGAAAAGAAAAGAACAAAAAATATAAAAAAATACAGAAAATAAAAAAGAAATAAAAAAAGAAGAAGAAGAAGAAAGAAGAATGAAAAAAAAAGAGATGAAAAGAAGAAAAGAAATGAAAAAAGAAGAACAAAGCTCGCAAGGTTGAAAACCCGGAAGGGCGGCCTTGGCAAAAGTTAGAGCGTAAAAGGTGAGGGTTAATACACGAGTGTACCTTAACCGGAACTACGTAAGGCTTGATTCCCATGTTTGGGACACGTAGGCAACTTCATTCTGAAGTCCAGCCACAAACACTTCCAAATTGATTGTGCCCATATAATGGTTTTGATCATCTTTGCCTTCTTTGTATCCGAGAATTTAGTTGTGTTCGTCACTCTGAGGACTGACTACAAATGTGTTGCGGTGCCATTCAAACAAGGGGCAACTTTCCGTTGCCATTCAATGTGCCGTGGTGCTATTCAAACAAGGGGCAACTTTCCGTTGCCGTGCAGCTCTCTTTAAGCAAGGGGCAATTTTCTTTCGGATCTGAGGTTGTGCATCTCGAGAGTAAGTTCTGCGCTCGTTGAGCAGTGGCTGTTGGCCAAAATAGTTTTTGAGAATTTTTACTAAGGTTGATTAATTCTCTCGAAAATTATTCCATTTTTCTAAAACTGGACCATTTTCTTGGACCCAAAAAAGGAAATTTTTCAGTGCTCACAACCTAACTTGCATGATTTTCAAATCAAAAATTGAACAAGTGTGTTAATCTAACTCTCATGCTGGTCAAAATTGTTTTAGTAGAAACCAAAACAAAAAAAAAATGGTCAAAATGATGAAATAGGGGCGCAATCGAGTCAGGTGTTCTGTCTTTTCCCCATTGTCAACATACTTGCCAAAAAGGGGAGCAGCTGAAGTTAATAGAAAAGGACGGAAAGGTCCCTCATCCTCCGAGCAGCGAGGTATCAAGTCAAGTGCGAAGTACGAATTGGAATGGATCAAGATATTCCACTCCCTCATCCGAGGCATCGACTAGACGTCACCGGAAGAATAGCCGCGAGCTGATAATATGTTGGGCATGAACCCACAACCTCTTGTTTATCCATCAACCACCCAGGGGAGGGATGAAAAATGAGAGATTGAAGAATAGAGAGATGTGTACTGAGAGAAAAAGTGAGGAAGAGGGCTTTTTTAGAAAAACAGAGCCTGAGGGCCGAGTGATGTGAGAATCACAAATAAGAAAGGGTGGAAAATATTACCCGGAGAAACTGGCTCCTCGCAAACTGAGAGGTCTCTCGTCTTTGTAATGCGTCTGTGTGTCGTTTCTTTTATTTTGTTTGCCTCAATTCTTGTCTTGAGTTGTTTCGAGCTTGTCTTATTGTGTTTAGGTTGTATACCTTTTATTTTCCGTTGTTGAGTCTTTTTCGCTGTGTTCAGTCCGGCTCAATACTCGATCGAGAACTCATTTCGCAATTTCAAAAGATTTGTTCTGTGCTCAGAGTGTTGCGCCATTCTCTACATTTGTACAAAACAAAATTTGTTCTTCCATAAAACCGCAGGGTTCAACCCAGGTCATGTGAAAACAGTGAAGCCAGGACCTATCTAAAGTTATATGGGTTCCGGTTTGCGAAGCAAAAGGAAATTTGGAGCATTTGAGTGTGTTTCAACTTCTGCGAGTGCAGTCATTACATCCCGTACGCTCAGAATGAGTCGTGTGTTCAGAATGAGCAGTATGCTATTATGGGCTATGTTCAGAGTAAATAGAGTACTGTGTTACGGGTTGTGTGTACAGAATGAACCGTGTGTCCAGAGGAACAGAGTATTGTGTTACGAGTTGTGTGTTCAAAAGGGAATAGAATGCAGTTTCAACTATTTCCATGCCAGAATGGTAATCAGAAGTGCTCTCCCGGAGCACCAATCCCTGCCAGAGGCATCTTGACTGTATTTGCGATGAGTTCCTAGGAGATCAATTGCGATGACGAAAACAAAAGTTCGAATGGCTGGTGCCTAAAACGCAAAGGTTCGGAATTTCCGAGACCAAAGTCTGGTTTGAATACCCAGGGGTGTATCCCCGGCTTGAAATCTGTATGGAAGCTCCATAGGTTGAGGCAGCATGTATGCACTTCAATTCAGGATACTGATCCAACCTAGTCTGTCACCCCGTTGAAGAATAGGGAAAGTTGTGAGCACGATCAGGAAAAAAAGCGGCATCCATGGTGTCCCCAGCAGATGTTGCACCTTGTCAGTATTTCAGGGCCTTTATACTGTGAGTTGAAGGTAAGTGTTCGAAGAGCACAAGGGGAGATCCCCGTCGGAGTAGAGCAGTCGGTTCACCGCCACTCACCTCGTAAGGTGCTTTCTAAAGCACCGCTTTATTTATTGCATTCCTTACACATCATGCATTGCATTCTACCCATCAAGGTATTTCCTTGTTCATGCACGGTATTGTACGTACCATTCATTCAGGCAGGTTCCGGTCCAGCTTGACTGGTCCCTTTCCTCTCTCGCGTGTGCTACGCTGAGAGGTTTCTCTTTTCCTCTCTCGCGTGTGCTACGTTGAGAGAGTTTGTCTTTCCTCTCTCGCGTGTACTACGCTGAGAGGCTCCTTCTCCATTCAGAGACACAGGGATACGACCTTATGTCTCTTCATCTTTTTGAAATACTGGGACACGTCCCTATGTTTCTCCCTCTCTGGTTAAAAGCATTTGGAATACGTTCTGATGGTCACACCATTCAGAGACACGGGGATACGTCCTTATGTCTCTTCATCTTTTTGAAACACCGGGACACGTCCCGATGTTTCTCCCTATCTGGTTAAAAGCATTTGGAATACGTTCTGATGCTCACACTATTCAGAGACATGGGATATGTCCTTATGTCTCTTCATCTTTTTGAAACACCGGGACACGTCCCTATGTTTCTTCCTCTCTGGTTAAAAGCATTTGGAATACGTTCCAATGCTCTCACCATTTCCGAGACACGGGGATATGTCTCCATGCCTCTTCTTCTTTTGTAAACGCGGGGTTGTCTCCCTTTGTTTCTCCCCCTTTGGCCTTGAGCATTCGGAACACGTTCCAATGCTTCCACCTTTCTAAAACACGGGGTTATGTCCCTATGTTTCTCTCTCTGTTGGACCTCTTTTCACGATTTCAGCATGGTTTGAGTGTCCCTTTCCTCACATGATTTCAGTGTGTTTGGAATTTATCCCAGGTTGTGTTGTAGACGCGCTAGGCGGGTTGTCGGACCTCCTCTCATGATTTCAGCGTGGCTTGAGTGTCCCTTTCCTCACACGATTTCAGCGTGTTTGGAATTTGACTTAGGTTGCATCGTGTGCACGCCTGATTGTTTGTTTTTCCTCCTCTCGTGATTCCAGCATGGTTGGAGTATTTTCCCCATTGCATTCTGCATGCATTTCAATCGCGCTATTTTGCGCATCGCACTGTTTTGTGTACCCCATTGCATTCTGCATGCATTTCAATCGCGCTATTTTGCACATCGCACTGTTTTGTGCACCCCATTGCATTATGTATGCATTTCAATCACGCTATTTTGGGCATCGCACTGTTTTGTGCACCGCATTGCATCCCGCGTACATTTCAATCGTGCTATTTTGCGCATCGCACTGTTTTGTACACCGCATGGCATCCTGCGTGCATTTCAATTGCGCTATTTTGCGCATCGCGCTATTTTGCGCATCGCACTATTTTGTGCACCCCATTGCATCTCGCGTGCATTTTAATCGCGCTATTTTGCACATCACACTATCTTGTGCATTCACGTTGTCTAACGCATCGCCCTGTTTAGCGCATCGTACTATCTTGCGTGTCGTCATGCGCACCTTACATGCATTGTCATGTATTTCCTAATCTCTATCACATTTATACCTTTGTTCATTTTCTAGGTGGTTACACATTGTGCATGTTTCAGCATGTACTTTAATGACATGTGTTCATGCCTTTGTTCATTTTCCAGGTGGTTACACATTGTGCATGTTTCGGCATGTACTTTAATGACATGTGTTCATACCTTTGTTCATTTTCCAGGTGGTTACACATTGTGCATGTTTCGGCATGTGCTTTAATGACATGTGTTCATACCTTTGTTCATTTTCCAGGTGGTTACACATTGTGCATACTTCGGCATGTGCTTTAATGACATGTGTTCACACCTTTGTTCAATTTCTACTTCACACATTGTGCACGTTGTCACATGTGCTTTACTTACATGTGTTCAAATTCCCGTTTTACACATTGCTTGCGTCAATCGCGCCTGCTTTAATGACATGTGTTCATACCTTTGCCTACTTCACACATTGTGCACGTTGTCACGTGTGCTTTACTTACAGGTGTTCAACTCCCACTTTACACATTGCATGCGTTTCTGCGTTTGCTTTGCTTACATGTGTTTATGCGCACTTCATATGCGTTGTCACGCACTTTTCAATTGCATTGTTATGCATATTGCTAATGATATTGTACCTGTTAAGTTTATCTCTTTTTCAGGCACGATATTGTATGTACGGTTCATTTGAAGCTGGCATGACCAGACGAGCCGCACGGGTATTGTATGCACTCCGCGTGAAACGTGGTAAGAATTGCATAATTGTCTTATATTCTTCCCGTCGGAATATGTAGGACTGTTTTTCACCTGCTTAAAACTGTTGCATGATTTGCTTCATTACAGCGTCCTTAGCATGAGTATAAGTTATGCTCTTGCGTCTTGCATATCATTTGCATTTTGCCCCCAGCCTTCGGGCACATCTCTGCATGCCCATACTGATTGATTGTCTGAGTCTTCGGCCTTGTCAAAAATGGGTCATCTCTGGGCATTGACACTCATTCCCGTCACTTTGTGATTGTTGAGTTCTATCAAAGAGGGGCAACTGTAGACACCCCATTTTTGACCGTCCTCTAGACTTAGTTGTGCTTGCAGGTACACCCAACAACTAGTTCGATTGCTCGCTGAGTACTCGACTGTCGCGGCGGAACATCACCGATTCGAGCTTCCCGGACCCTGTATCCTTTCTGCCTTTTTTTGGACCTTGACTAGGTCCTGTAAGAGTGGACCCTGTGGTGCACTGCCGGCCATGGCATGGCACTGCCGGCCATGGACTTGTTCCTGCCGGCCATTAATGAGGCCCTGCCGGCCATCAATGAGCCACTGCTGGCCATTGCTGATGGCCGGCACCCCCTATCTCAGCTGGTTTTCCTCCAGATCTTTTGAGCCAGCTAGATTTTCATTTGCTCCCCTCCACACACGTGTATGGAGGGATGAAGCCCTTGCAAAGCTTCTTGAAGAAGCTTTTCCTTTTCATCCTTCTATATAAAGAGGATGCCATCCTCTTTGACAGAGGTTCTGAGTTTTTAAAGAGCAAAAACTCCCTTTCTCTCTATATTGTTTGTGTTTAATACCTTGAAGTTAGATATCCTTGCATTTTTACACTACAACACATAGAGATACACCACCACCATTGAACCAAGCTTCTTGGGAGGTCTTTTTGAGGTCTGAAAGCAAGCTTCCACCCCCTGAATTTGCTGGTTTTGAAGAGGGTCTTCAAGGGTGAGCATTTTTCCCATTTTTGCACTTTCTTGCACCTTGCTTTAGCCCTCTTTGCATATTTATTTAGGCTTTGCTTATAACTGGAAAAAGTCTTGTTTTTAAGTTCTTTTTACATTTGGTTAAGGTCATTTTGCTGTTTGGGGTGTGTAGCCCCCTTGCATGCTTTGTTTGGCTTTGTTTTAAGCCATATCTTGAGGCCTCCAAGCTAGCCTTGGTTTGGCCTTCCTACCACTGAAATCCAGTGGGATTTCAGTGGTAGAGGTGTGGTATTGAGGTCCTAAATCAAAGGGGGTAGTCCCCTCTCTTTGTGTTCCTCTTTAGTTGCATTTTGGCCTTCCAAAGGACCATCCCTCTATGCATTTTTCAAGCTTGGTCCAGGCCTTTTTTTTGTGACTTCGAGGACCTGCCTTGGCCCTGTCCAAGGCTAGTTTGGGTCATGTCTTGCTTGCATCTAGCATGTGTGGTGTAACTCCATTTATAGCTCATCAAAGTAGCATGTGTGCATAGTCTTTGTTAAGTCCATATCAGTCCATTTTTGGTGATGTTTTACCATTCCATGAATCTATTTTGGGTTGGTTTTATCACTCCATACTTGCATGATGCACTTGTAATGTAAATCCCCTAAACTAGCTTCATATGCTCCATGCCATGCCCTGTCATTTTAGCTTGTTTGGTTTACATTCCAGCATGTATTTGGTTATCATTTGGCATGTTATGACCCTATCCATAGTTGGTTTGATCATCCTTTGCATGCTCCATATAGGTGTAGAACAAATCTTGTTTACTAGCCCTTTGTGCATGATGTTTTGACTCATCATACTAGCATATTTTGGCATTGCTCAAACTTGATCTTATGCTTATTTTGAAGTGTTCTAGGACTGTTTTGGGCTGCCATGGCCATATCACTCATGCTTTGTATAGCTATAGTGTAAATGCTTAGGCTAGTCTTGGGTTTTGAGGCCTCTATCATGCCATACATGTGATGTTTGCATGCCTTGCCCTCATTCAACATGCTATTTCAGTCCACGAAATGTTGTTGTTCACTCGCATTTGACATGCCTTGAATGCTTTGTATAGCTTGTGCTTTATGCTTCAAGAATGGATTTTTGTGCATGCCACTTAGCCTAAGCCTTTGGCTCATCATTTCAATACATATTGGGTCCTAATATACCATGATGTAACTCTGTTTTTGTTTTTCCAAGTCATGCCATGATTGGTTCTCATAGGTGTAATGCATTGCCTCTTTTGTAGCCTTGCATGTCCTATGTTTTAGCATTGTATGCTAGCTTGCTTTGGCTTACTTCCATGCATGTTTTAGTCTCATATCAGTATGTACTAGGACTATTTTGGGTTGCTTATGCCATATCCTTCATGCTTCGTATAGCTGTAATGTAATTGGCCTTGCAAGCTTTGTTTTTCGGTGATTCGCGCATGCTATCCTTGAGCTATTTAAATGATTTGGCATCATTTATCATCTCATTTCAGTGCATATAGTGTTGTTACACTTTCACATTTGTCACTTCTTAGGCACTTTTGAGAGTTGCCCTTTTAGGCCCCTTTGATGAACCTTTCGCATTTTGCATGCTTGAGGGTGTTGTGTGGCTTAATTCATCGCTTTGGCTACTAATTTGGACCTAGTTGAGAGCCGTCCATCTTTGGTGTAAGCCCATCTTACCATGTTGTTGCATGCTTGTTTCATTTCGTATGTTGTCGCATACTTGTTTAGCTTTGCATACCTTGCATGCTCACATGTTCATGTTGCATTTTGTCATGTTGTCCAAGGTCGTCACCTCACATCATGATTATATGCTTGTTGCATGCTTGGGTTAGTTGCATGTTTGCACACTTAGGTCATGTTACATGTTTGCCATGCTTATGTGTTGCATTGCTTGGATTAAGTATTAATCCGAGCACAAGGAACGATAGGCGTTTCATACTTCAAGTGATGGAAGGTGTCTCAATTCTCGGTCGCCGAAGCTCTTGATGATTCATGATAGAGTTCTAGGCTTTACTTGCTTTATTTGTCCATTCATTTTCATATTGATTTGCACAAGTTGGATCTTTGGCCATCATGCATCGAGATGCGTGATTGATGGTTGTGGATCCGACTAGGCCTCTCCCTTGATGTCTTGAGGTGATTTGGAGTGCCATGGTGCGTACATGTCCTTGGGAAACCCTCCATTTTCTCTATTTTGTGCTTCGTTGCAGTTTGGTGTCACAGCACACCAGTGGCCGGCAGCCTGCCACAGATGGCCGACAGTGTGCCACCCTTGGCCGGCGATGGACCATATTTGGCCCGAAGATCTCCTTTCCTGGCCGGCGGGCCACTGGTGACTTCCCCTGCAGTGTTTTGGTAAGGTCCAGCAACAAGCACTGGAAGACACCCTGCAAACAGAGCCTCTAAAGAGCAACCAGAAGGTGTTTCGAGGCGAAGAACCGAAGCGAGCATGCATGCCTCCCTTCTTCAAACAAGAGCTAGAATAGCACCGTTTACTACTTTCCCTACTTGCTTGTTGTCATTCATTAATTAGTTTTGATTTGTTAATTAATTAAGTTGTGTAATAATTAGTTGTAGCTAGTTATTCAATTTGGTTCTGTAATAATTAATTAGCTTGTGAGTTAGTTAATTAGGTGGCTTGTATTATTTATTCGGTCCCTCCTCTCAGTGATGTGGAAATAATAAGTGTGGGTGCGTGTGTGCATGTCTTCCAACCCCATTTCTTTCTCCCTTTTATTTAACCGCTTATAATGGTTAGATTTAGGGCATATTTCAATTAGCATACCTTATGCTATGCATGCGTGCATTCATTCATCTGTATTGCATGCACCGGGCTGCATAGTATTTCAAATCTAACTTGAATACGTGTTATCTGTTGCATTTCACATGTCGTCCTCGGATTAGCCGAGCCTATTCTAGACTGCATTTTGTATGCGATACTTTAGGCACTTAACCTGGGCTTGGATCATGCATGATTGTTAACGAGTTCTCTGTTTTGGCACGGAGTACGATGTAAGTATTTATGCTTTAGCATCTCGCATGAGTGTGAATGTTAACATGACAGCATGCTTACCATGTGGCTATATGCTTATGCGATAAACTGCCTGAATGCCTGTGGGTGAAGGTTGGATTACTTGAATTGGGATAATTCATTGAAATCCGCATTTTAACCTACTTGCGAGTACCAAATTTCAAAACATTTCCAAACAAACGGATATGCAATGCTTTGTTCCAAAATTAGGCGATCTAATCTATACTTGTTTTGCTGTGCGCACCACATAGTAATTCTAGCTAATTAATCGAAACAAGAACGCATGTGTTTTCAAAAACGAGATATCATGGTTAGTAGAGGCCGATCTTCGGATCGGGCGAGAGGGGGTGCTCATAGCTGACCTTCCCCAATCGTACCCAAGTTCCCGTGCCGAGGCAACTTTGGTGATGACGGACACGTGGCCTTAGGCAAACGAGTCAGGGTTTCCTAAACTTCCCAAAATAAAAAATTTAGGTGGCGACTCTGTATCTGGCAAAGCAGTCCATGTTTGGCACTTCTTTTCTAAAAATCTGCTTTCTCAAAAATGATTTGCTGGATTTGGACTCTTTGGTTCAAGATTTAGAACCATGACAAATCGAGTCCGAACTGTGGCACGCAATTCGAGGCCCAAGGGCGCGTCCACACCTACTTCTCTGTGTCTTTAGTTCATTGCATTGAACAAATTTTAAAAAAAAAAAATTTCAAAACTTTAAAATTTCTCAGGCTTTGCAAAATTTGATCGATTGAGAGGAAGACAGACATGCTAAGCCCTTGATGGATGAGATCATTTCTATTAGTGTGGGTAGTAAGAAGGATCCTCGCTTGGTCCAGATTGGTTCTACATGGCCTTTAGAAAAACAGGAGTGATTAATCGCTTTATTGAAAGATTTCAAAACATATTTTTTCGTGATCCTACGAAGACATGTCTGGAATTGATCCTAAGATTGTACAACATAGAATCCCTCTTGACTTAAGGCCCGATCCTTCTAGCTTTCAAACTTTGATTCTGTGTGTCCAATAATCAACCAGAGTATGAGGCATGCATAGCCAAATTGGAAACAACCCTAGAACTAGGGGACAATAAGGTTGGATGTGATTAGAGATTCAAACCAAGTCATTTATCAAGCTAATGGAGGTTGAAAAGAAAGTCAATACCCAGAATCTGAGAAAAAAACATTTTATGCTAAAGGACAATCGAACTCCTATCCACGACCTTAGGGGCGAATTCATACCTAATTGGACGGGTTCCTACATTATCAAGTCTGTCTGGTCAGGAAGAGTAGTCGTTCTCATGGATTTTGATGGTTTCGAATTCTCACAATCAACATGGACAAGCTGAAAAAAGTACTATCCTTGAGAGGCTCGCTGAGCCGAAAACCTGGAAGGGCAATCCAGGCAAAAGTTAGAGCAAAAAAACATAAAATAAAAAATAAAAAAAAATTAAAAAAGTGAAAGAAAGTTCGCAAGGTTGAAAACCTGAAAGGGTGGCTTTGGCAAAAGTTAGAACACAAAAAGGAAAGTGTTAATACCCGAGTGACCCTTACCTCCATGAACTACATAAAGCCTGATTCCTATCTTTGAGATACGTGGGCAGCTTTATCTTGAAGTTCGGTCCCAACCATTTTCAACTCACTTATCCTGTCCATATTTGATTGGTGTATCTTTATTTAACTCGGCTATCCTATCCATGTTTGATTGGTTCATCTCCGTTCGATTTAGTTGTTCTATTCCTCCTCCGTAACGGGTTCAATTGAAAGACAGATTCAGTGGTACTACAATATATCATGCTCGGATTATCTAATTTGAGGTTGTGCATCTCAAGGGTTGATTTCATGTTGGTCGAGTAGTGGCCATTTGCAAAAACATATTTTGAGGATTTTTAATGAAATTGACTAATCTTCTAAAAAATTATTCCATTTTTACAAAATTAGACCATTATTTGGACCAAAAATGGAAAATGTTCAGTGCTTAGAGCTTGGCTTACATGATTTCAAAACAGAGAGCGGAACATGCATACTAATCTAACTCTCATGTTGATCAAAACCTTTTTGGAAGAAAACCAAAAAAATAGTCAAAACGATGAACTAGGGGCATAGTCAAATCAGATTTTCTATCTTTTTCTTGTATTTTCGAAAGTCTCCATTTACCTTGTCAATCACTCGCCGAAAAGTGCATAATGTTTGTAACAGAACCTTTCAGTTGGCCGGTTGTCCGAGTGGTTGGCCAACAATGTTTTTTTGTTTTGGATCTTGTTTTTCAACATCTTGCCCCTGATATTCTAAATGGTGCCCACGAGTGTCGCCCCCTGATATTCTAAACGACGCCCGCGAGTGTTGCGCCCACTGTGTTTATCATCGCGTGCACGATGAAGTTTTGTGTCCTTTCCATTCCAGCAAGTGTACATAGGTGCGTTTAGATTGCTTTTGCTTTGGTTATTGAACCGTTTTTTTTTATTTCTATTATGTTGAGGGCTCAATGTCCAATTCAAAACTCATTTCAATCATTCTTAGATTCAAGTTCAAACAAAATGTTTTCATGTTCAAGTACTGTGTCATTTACGCCATGATATGCAAACAAAACAAAACTCATTTATTGAAATTCAAGGTGAAGCCCCCCTAGACGATTACAACATTACACAGAAAAAAAGAAAAGAAAATTCCAAAAACAACAAAAAAAAAGGGGAAAATCATCTGAAGCATTGGTGCTCCTTCCTAAGTGGAAACAAAAAAATAAAATAATAAAACCATAGCAAAAATACCAACAAAAAAAAAAGAAAGCAGAGGGACTTTTTCTCGGATTCCGATAATAGCCCGGCGACAAAGATAACCAACTGCATACAACTTCGTCGTTCGACTATACTGTGAATTGCCTCGCTACATCTTCACTCCCTGGAGGCCTTTGAAGACTCTGCCTCGGTATTGGAAGAGCTTCTAAAAGAAATTACTCCTCATCGGCCATCAAATGAGGAGCACCAAGGGGCTTCGAATCGGGCCGTAGATGCCGCCTGTCATTTCAGCTCCTCGTTTTGTTTCGTTAAATTGCTAATCTTTGCTCAAGCATCTTTGTACATACTCTGGAGCAGAGAGAGTTGGGTGTTTAATCGATGCATTTCACTCGTCCTACCCTACAGCTGGTGGGACAAATTATAGGCCACAGCCATGGTCTCTAAACAGGATTTCCATGTGTAGTGGTTGACATCAATATCAGGCTACGTTGCCATCAGTTGCTCGACTAACAACGTAGGAAAGCTGAGAATTGGGATAGGGGCACTCTATCGAGGCGTAGAGAAATTGGTAATCTCAATTAGGAAATTGTTAAGGTTAGGGAAGAGAGTGAGGGGACGACAAGGAGAGGCCATGTCAGGAGGAGTATAATGCCAAAGGAAAAATTTGCAGAGTAATGGTTGGAGGACTTTGTAGTATTTTCCTTTGTCTCTCTCGTAGACCTTGGTTTAAGAAGAAGCTAGAAGAGAAGAAGAAGCCAAGAAATAAGGATTACCGAGGCAATCTTTGGCAATCAAGGCCAGTCTAGCTGCTATCAGTCAGGCACGCCATGATTGTTGAAATCATGAGCCAGACATGGCGCTCGACAAATACGAACGAGGCAGAGAGAGAGAGAGAGAGAGAGACAAAAATAGGGGAGAGTGTATATATGTATATATACATGCCTGTGTATCCGTACGTTTGTATATGTATATGTCTGTGTATCTATATCTGCATGTTTGTGTCTGTATATATATATGTATATGTATATATTCGTATATATAGATATATGGTGTGTATGTGTATATTTTGTCTGTGTGTATGTACGTAGTACGCATTTTGTATATTATTTGTATATGTATATGTGCATATGGTATGTATATAAATTTTCAAAAAAAAAAATTCAAAAAGAAATTTTCAAAAAAAAACAAAAAAAAAATGTTCAGGAAAAAAAAAATCAAAAACAATTGAGAAAAAAGAAAATTTTGAAAAAAAAAAAATCATTTTGTGAAGTTATCTGTTGTGTATCCATCATCTTATTGTTGTGTATTCATCACATTGCATATTGTGTGTCTCACGTTGCCCCTTCGTGTTTTTGCATTCACCATCATATATGCACTGTTTATTACATTTATCATACATGGTTATAACCCATTCACATTACTTCAATCGTCCCAATTTTTGCTTACAACTTTTCTCCTTTACCCGGTTGAAAACCATCCCCTACTTTGTATTGAGATACGGTCTAGGTCTCACTTGTTGGTAAGACTCCTTTCTCCTTTACCTGGTTGAAAATCATCCCCTATTTTGTATTAGGGTACGGTTTAGGCCTTACTTGTTGGTTAAGACCCTTTCTCCTTTACCTGGTTGAAAACCATCCCCTATTTCGCATTGAGGTATGGTCTAGATCTCACTTGTTAGTTAAGACCCATTTCTCTTTTACCTAGTTGAAAACCATCCCCTATTTCATATTGAGGTACCGTCCAGGTCTCGCTTGTTGGTTAAGACCCCTTTCTCCTTTATCCGGTTGAAAACCATCTCTTATTTCGTATTGAGGTATAGTCTAGGTCTCGCTTGTTGGTTAAGACTACCTTCTCCTTTACCTGGTTTAAACATTCCCTTTCTCTATATGAAATATAGTTAGGTACGCCTATTGGTTACACTACCTTTCCTCCTTTTATGTTAAACGCATTAGGATTTGAAGTTTACATGGTTTAAAACTTCCCATTCTCCGTATGAAATATAGTTAGGTACGTCTGTTGGTTACACCACCTTTCCTCCTTTCACGTGAAACGGGTTAGGATTTAAAGTTTACCTAGTTTAAACCTTTTCCATCCTCATATGAAATACGGTTAGGTACGCCTGTTGGTTACACCACCTTTCCTCCTTTCGCGTGAAACGTGTTAGAATTTGAAGTTTACCTAGTTTAAACCTTTCCTCTCTCCGTATAAAATACAGTTAGGTATGATTGTTGATTACATCACATTTTCTCGTTTTGCGTGAAACGCGTTAGGATTCGAAGCTTACCTGGTTTAAACCTTCTTCCTCTCCGTATGAAACACGGCTAGGTATGCTTGTTGGTTACACCACCTTCGCGTGAAACATATTAGGATTTGAACTTTGCCTAGTTTAAACCTTCTCCCTCTCTGTATGAAATATGGTTAGGTATGCCTGTTGGTTAAACCACCTATTCTTCCTCTCGCGTGAAATACGCTTGGATTTCGAGTTCACTATTCCTCCTCTTGCATGAAACGCGTTTGCATTTCGAGTTACTTTTTCTTCCTCTCATGTGAAACGTGTTTGGATTTTGAGTTCACTATTCTTCCTCTTGCGTGAAATGCATTTGGATTTTGAGTTCACTATTCTTCCTCTCATGTGAAATGCGTTTGGATCTCAAGTTCACTATTCCTCCTCTTGCATGAAACGCATTCAAATTTTGAGTCCAATATTTCTCCTTTTGCGTGAAACGTGTTTGGATCCCAAGTTCACTATTCCTCATCTCAGCGTGAAATGGGATTGGATCTCAAGTTCACTATTTCTCCTTTCGCGTGAAACACATTTGGATTTCGAGTTCACTAGTCCAATTTTGAACCGGTTGTATGGTAGCATATAAGTCCAACTTTCAATTGCATTTTGCGCATATTATTTTCCTGAGGTTTGCCTCACATGTTGTCATCTTTACTGTTTTGTCATCATTACATTGCATTGATCATGAATTTTCAAATAATTGGCTTCGCGAAGCGTGTAAATCCACATTTCAATTGTATTTCGAGCATGTCATTTATATCATGCCCCTAAACTACATTGGTTTGATACCTTACAAAGGGATATGTAGGCAACCTTCGGGTTTAACAAACTGTATTTCCATCTTCTTTGTTTGCCTAAGTCTTACAACCTTATCAAAAGGGTCGTCTTCGGGTATTGACATTCACTCATGTTGTGAAATGACTTCAAGCTCTTTCAAAGAGGGGCAACTATAGACACCCCATTTTGACCGGTCTTAAGACTTGGCACTTTCTTTTGATCACCTGATGATAAAAATTGAAATATGCAATTTTATGAATTTCTCAGCAAAAAAGTTAGATTTAAGCTTTAATTCCAACCTTACACCCGTTTTGACCAATTTATTTTAGACCTATTCAAAGATCTTTTTTTGCATTTTTCTTGTTTGAAAAATTTAGCAGTTTTGGAAAAATTGGCTCTTCAAAAACTGAATGGGTTTTGGCTCTTCCAAATTGGATTTTCAGAAAAAGGAAAGGGTGTTGGCTTTTCAAAATTACCTCTTCAAAAGATGAAAAAGTTTTGGCTTTTCAAAATTGACTCTTCAAAAAATGAAAGGATGTTAGCTCTTGGTTTATATATAGAAGATTGTTAAAGCTATGGGGAGAGGTCTTAATTTTGATCAAAAGAAAGTTGATTTTGTGAAAATTGAGAGAATATACAAAGTGAGGTATAAACCTCTTACCTTTCATTGATATTCCACTGATATACACCATCTAATATTTTAGTAAAGCTAAAACTCAAAACTTCTTGCTGAGATTCTAAAGCATACTCCATAACCGTGAGGGTGTAAAGAAGAAAAATTTGATAAATCAGAAAATCCACCATTTCCTTTAAAGTATCCTCTAGCGGTAAATAGTAACCCTAACGATGAATAGTACATCAGGCGATGAATAGTGACCGCAGATGAAAAAATGTCAGATAAGATGAGTAATGACCAAGGAGGGTGAATAGTATTGCCAGCGATGAATAGTACTCCACTGGATGAATAGTGCTCCCGCAAAATAAATTTTCCTAGGCGAAACAGAGCAGACAACAATAGATAGAATAATTTCCGGTTGATGAATAGTGCTCCACCATATGAACAGTAACAGGTGAATGAATAGTAACTTTTTTTTATTTATATTTTTTTATCTTATTCGTATGATTTGTTAGTTTCGGTTTATGTTGTAATAATCTCCTAATCCCTCGTCTTTTTTTTAATTTCATTTTATAATTATTCAGTGTTGTAATAATTCCCAACCCCCGGTTCTTTCTATCCCTTTCTATGTATGTCTTCCAACCCCATTTCTTTCTATCCCTTTTATTTACTCGCTTCCCATATCTATACATAGCATCATATTTTCCTTTTCAACATTGTAGACACCCCATTTTTGACCGCCCTTAAGAATTGGGCACTACTGATGTTTCATTTGGTGGAGAAAGGTGTGCAGGGCAAAAGTTCAGTTTCTTCGGCAAGGGGAAATTCAAATCTCAACTTCATACCCCATTTTGGACCAAACCTATTTTGAATGATTTTTAGACCTTAAAACCATCTCTTTCAAAACATTTTTGAATTAAAGTTTTTACAATTTTCCGAGGCTCACATTTTGTTAAATGTTGCGCTTTTCGGTAAACCGAGTCAGGACAGAGTGGAAATGAATGAAAGAGAGATGAAATCTTTGAAAAATCTTTCAAAACACCTTGTTTATGGGTTTGGAGTTGAAGAAAAGAGGAGAAGAGAGAAGAAAACTAGTTTGGGAGAAGTTCGACATGAATCTGGGTAGGACTGAAACTGCGCGGCTTCACCGAAACGGGCATAACGCTTTTCATAGAAGGCATTTTGATTCAAGGTTGGCACCGTTGGAAAGCTTACTTCCGGGGCTTCATTTTTCACTCAAGAATCTCCTAAAACCAATCCCAGACGGGGGAGATATGGTTGATTGAAGTAGGGCATCACTCCGGTTGGACTGAATCTGCGCGACTTCACCAAAACAGGCATAACGTTTTTCACAGGAGGCATTTTGATGCAAGGTTTGTGCCATTGGAAAGATAACTTCTGGGGCTTTAATTTGGACACCTGACCGACCACTTTTGGACTTCCCAATCACTGGCCAACGACCTTTATTTCCGGAAAACCAATTTTTTGTCCTGAAAAACCAGAAAAAGAAAAGGTGGTCGGCCGACCACTTGAACCTTTTGACTTGGTCGGCTGACTAGGGAAAGTGGTCATCTGACCACCTGAACTGGTTGGCCAGATTTCTCATTTTTTGTCTCAATGAGTTGAAGCCAACTGTGCCAGCTGGAAGCCTCAGAATGCATCCTCCATACACGTGTATGGAGGATGTTTAAGCTAGCTTTTAAGCTTCTTGAAGAAGCTTTAGGCCCTCTCTTCTATAAAGGAAAAGTGCCTCTTCCATTGCAAGGGTTCCAAGATTGGTGAAGGCTCATACATACACCTCTCCCTATATCTCTCTATTCCAAGCTTCAAAACACCCTTGTTCTTGCACCATTACCCTACACCTCCTAGCACAACACCTCCACCATCACTCTAAGCAACTTGGGGTTGGTTTTCAGAGATTGAAGGTGTGTTATTTTGGTCCAGAAGCTGCTGGTCCCTTTGGCTACAAGGAAAAACCAGAGTCCAGGGGCAGAAAGTGGTCGGCCGATCAGGTTTTCTGGTAGGCCAACCACCTTTTTTGGTTTTCACCATGAGAGGTGGTCGGCGGGGGGTTTCTAAGCCAATACCTGGTCGGTGGCTTTCGCAAGGTGGAGTTTCAGCCTCTTAGAGCTTTGTGTAAGTTTCTGAAATTAGCTGCAAACAATGGCGAGACAAGGCATCGCGATGGAATTTACCGACAAAGCGCATCGAGCATGCATGCATCCATTATCATCCAAAACAGAGCCGGGGTAGTCCATTTGCATGCCAGTTTATAGCTTACTTAGCTAATTTGTTAATTAGTTAGTGGTTGTGTAATAATTAATTGTAATTCG
>NW_021026798.1:39902-58161 GCF_004153795.1 Camellia sinensis
GCCTTGGGGGACTTAAATAACCATTGGCCTCTGTTTGGTTACTTTGTGGCCCTCTGATCTATTGACCTCTGTTCTGTGCGGACCAAAGTGTTGTGCGGAGCTAAGGGCTACACTGTTGTGGGAGCCACCTCTAGAATCCGTATGAGCCACCTCTTGAATCCGTACCTCTGTTCTGACTGTCACTTCAGTGACCTCTGTTCTGTTTTGTTCTGTACCGTGGTTATGGTTATATATTTATATAATATCTGTATTTCAATTTCTGCTACTTAAATGATTTGTTTATGCAAATGTTTTGGCCTAACTAACGATCCGTGGTTATTTCGAATATTAATAATAATAATAATGGGTGTGGTTCTAAAATAAATAATTAATTTTCTGTTGGTATACGATAAAGTATAATTTAATTAGAAATTAAATTATTTATATAATGATATTAAAATATTGGGTCAAAAAGTAATTATCTTAAATATCTATCAAAGATAAGAATGAATCTTTATAATTATTATCGAATTTGGGAGAAAGGGACGGCCCGGCGACGTGTTGGCCAAGCAATGGTCTCACCTCCTTATAAATAGGAGATGATTCGGCTGAAGGAAAGAAAAGAAGAAAGAAAAAGAAAGAAGAAAGAAAAGGAAGAAAGAAAGGAGAGAAAGAAAGAAGAAATGGTGGAAGCTAAAAAGGTCTTTGATAATGAAAAGAAAGAGTGGGGTATCAAAGTTAAGGTGAGTTATATTATACCTTGAGTCACCAAAATGTATTTTACGTATGTTTTAACTTACCAAAATCTGTTTTATACAAGTTATGTTTTTAATAAAAGTTATGTTTTATAAAGGTTTCAGTTACGTGGTTTATCTTCTGAGCCCAATTTGCTTAAAAGGAAACCCATGAATATGTTTGTTTATATTTTAAAGAATATTTGGCTGTGACCTTATATATAATTATGTTTTGTAAGTACCACCACGGGTGTAACGACCCCAAAATCCGTATTACAGATTACCTTTACGGCCTATTGGGTTAATGCATTTTGATTTATTGATATGTGTTCAAATTGAGGAATTATTTGTTGAGCCACGACTGTAAAATTGAAATTACCGACCTTTACGGGTTCAGAAATCACAATTGAGGACTTGGATGTGTTAATGAAAATTTTTAGAACTATTTGGGAAACATAATTGGAAATCTAATTTGTCTGATTTGTTAATGTGCGTTTGGGTGGTTAACTTTGTACTGCAAATTGAAGGCCTTAGAGGCTTCAGAAATCAGAATATGGGACATATTTATGATCATCATAATTTTTAGAGTCATCTGGAAAGTTTAATTGAAATTTAATTTTTCGCGATTCATAAGGGCGTGTTTGGCCCTCCTTATTTGTGATAAAGCTTGTATAATTAATATATAGGTGTGTATGAGTTATATAAGTGGTGAACTCATACTTTTGGAGTCAAAAAACAAAATATCTAAAGACAGAGAGAGAGGAAACCGTGAAAGGGAGAGAGGGAAGAGTGTCAATTTTCTCAACATCCATGGAGGCTTTGAAGATGAAGGAAGAGAATTGAAGGAAAGAAAGAAGATCACCGATGGGACTTGGAGGAATTGAAGAGAGCTAAGAGGTAGACAAAGATTGAGTTAGGTATGAAAATCTATCTTAAAATCTTGTGTTTAAAGTATCAATTTGGTAAAATCATAGAGATCTTGGAAGATTTAAACCCATTTGGGGTTAAGGTTTATCTATGTATTTACTTGAGCTAATTTGAGGAATTAGAAATTGAGTTCTTTAATTTTGTTTATGAGTGGAGCTCAAGCTCATGGATATCATGAAATAAACTTTAGATTATGCAAGAATCATGTGAATTTGTGGGTTGTGGGTTGTGTTTTTAAGAACCTTGAAGATCATGAAAGATTAAGCATTAATCTTGAACTTTGAGACAAAGATTGAATTGTTTGAAATGAAATTACACTTGGTTGATGTTAGTTTATCATGTTATAGGGCAATTCTACATGTTTTTGAGTGATTTATGATAAGAACCAAGCTTAAAAATGGAAAAACCAAGTGTTAGAGCAAAAAGAGCCATTTTCGGACTACACACTGCCCAGAGCCGCATGTGCGGCCCTGTTTCCCGCACGTGCGGGAGACAGCTTTGTCCAGCCATCTTTGAATAAGCATATCTTTTTCCTCGGGGCTCCGTTTTGAGTGATTCTTGAGCCTAAAATCAAGCCCCAGAAGTCTAGTTTCCAATGGAAGTGGTCTCACTCCCAAATTATATATACAAAAATAGTTATGCCCAAATTAGTGACAACTGTTCACTTTCTGTCAACTAATTTTATACCATTTCTTCACCTAAACCATTTTCCATTGATTTCTCCTATTTCTGTGACATGGAGTATAACATATTAAGAAATAATGAGCTTGGTACCACCATGGCTAATTGATTGAATGATCAAAGAGAATAAGTAAATGATCGAGTATAATCTCATATTATGTGTTGTGCACTGTACTTGTAGGTCGAGACGAGGATATCGTCCTAATACCACCGGGAACCGATCACTGTGAGTAGTAGTTCTGCAATCGTATGTTTACTTACCGTAAATAATTCTTATTGTTAACGCACTGTTCTTTGTAAGCATTTATGTTGTTTAGGGATCGGTGAGAACATTGAAAGATTATGTGCACTTCGGTATGACGCTGAAACTACTCTACATTCTGGTTATGGTTAATGGTTATCCTTAATGTATAATAACCTGTAAATTACCTATAACTCTGCACAAGAATTATTAATATTATGCAACTGGTTGGCAAGAAGGGGATTATGAATATAAACCCCTCTTAATGGGAACATGATATTTTGAACGTCCTATCCTGGACTCCTACAGCCTTATTTAGTTCGATACATGTTTTATGACATAGACATCTGCCTAAAATGGATTAACGAAATGAAAATCGAACAGAACCATGGGTTTCCTTATACGTCAAAGAATTGAATATCAATAACATTGTTATATGACTCACGTTATGGTGTGAATTGTTCTATCCCCATGAATAGTACTGTAACGACACATGTGTTTCTGCAAATAATTATTATTAATACTTTGTTATATGTAAGATGACTATGGCTACATGTAATGAATCATAAAGGGAAATTTATGTGCACCATTGTGAACGGTATTTGTATGAACCTGGCATTATTATGTTATGTTTATTCACTTCGTTTCTGCTATGACATAATATGAATTGTTCAGTCTTCAAGAACTACTGATTCCTAGTACGAAACTAAGTGCTGCAATGCGAACCACCTCTTGAGTCCATACATACAAGAACTGGGCTTAAAGCCAATTTGGTCCCTTTATGGGTCACCCGGTTATGTGAACATCTTGTTATGAAAGAAAATAATTTAGAATCCTTATTTTTCAGTAAAAATAAGACAGATGGAAATTTGATGAATGATTTGGTTTACCCTCAATTTGATCAAAGGGTGGGAGATTGTTTTTATCAGGATGAAATTGTTCAACGTGAGAATTTTTCAAGAGTTGCAGTTCACACGAAAAAAAAAATAAAAAATAGCATACTTCTTTTCATGAAATTATAGTATGATTTCGTCCCAAACGTTCTGGATTTGGACCTTTCCCATCTCATAAAGTCCTCTCCCCATCTTATCCCCGCAAGACTGTACAATAATGTATAGAGCTGAATGGTGATAAAAAACTGATTTCTGTAGCCTTACCCAAACAGTAATTCCAATAGTTGCCACTGGAATTTGGAAGTTGAGCTAATTAGCTAACTATTGATTAATTGCAAAGCGACTTCCCTATTCAGTTCTTCAATTTTGAGTGCTTACTAACTTTATTGTATTATTTGATAGTGAATTGCTTTCTAAAGAATGGAAAGACTATTTTTGGGAGTTCATTGAGGTCTGGCATCACAATGAGGATGCTGATTCACAAACAGCCAAAGATTGTTTAAAGAAAATTGTTAAATATGGGCAATCTTTATTAAGTGAACCTCTAGCATCACTTTTTGAATTCTCTCTTACTCTGCGATCAACATCCCCAAGATTAGTGCTGTACCGGCAATTAGCAGTGGAGTCTCTTTCTTCTTTCCCCCTGTATGATGATATTAACTCTCAATCTGTCAACGGAGGGATTCCCGAAACAAATGAAAACGTGGAAAGCAAGAAGGTTGAACCATTGCTTGTTGGCATGAACCCAAGAAGTCCTGGGGGGGAGTGTTGCTGGGTGGATACTGGTGGGGCATTCTTTTTTGATGTTTCAGAGTTCCAAACATGGCTTCATAGCCCTAAGGAATCGTAAGTCCTGTTCCACATTTTTCAAAGTAGAAGTATTTTTTATTATTATTTATAATTATGTATAAAAAAATCTAAATCAGATGTAAGTCATTTACTTCTCACTTTGCACCCTTGACAATACATGTTTTATTCCCAATTCATTTCAGCAACTAGAACGTTATGAATTTGATCACATCCATTTTGATTCAAGTACAGGAAGTCCAGTTGCAATATTGTATGGTGCTCTTGCAACTGGACTTCCTGTCATGCCCCAAACTTGCCCCTAAAAGTTTGGGCATGACCTACACAGAAACGGACGCATAACCTGGTATATATATCATATGGGGCCTGAACGGAAGCATTTACCAATATAAATTAACATAAATAAAAGAACTGCATCCATTGAGCGACTTTCATGTCGCATTGGTGGCAGCTGCCAAAGAGGTCCACTACCTGATGCTAAGCTATATTATTTTTCCTTGTTACTACATTTTTTATGTACCTATTGGTGAGCTATTTCATAGGGTTGTGCTACTACTAGTGCATCATCAGTAACTATAGATTTTTCCATACTTAGAGTAAGCATTTGTCAAAATAGATTAACATCAGGCTGCTTTAGTGATTGATTCCCATTTATCACATAATTGAGTTGTATTTTTCCCCACATGCATTCTGGTTATCAAAAACTCATTGGATACTCCTACGCACAAGTCCATGTCTCAGACAGAGTGGTAGTCTTTCTAGGATAGACTAGAGTGAGTGTATAGTATAATTAGATATAAAGACATCATAACTTCATAAGTCGTTTACAAGCTTCAGTAGTTTCTTTTATCGTTTTCTTTGTTTAGTAAATCCATTAGAAGTGCCACAAAGATTGCATGTATATTGGAATTGTAAAACTAGCTGATGTGCAGAAAAAATCTCAATCGTACATGTACCTCTCTCCCTCTCTCTCTCTCTCTCTCTCTCTTTGATTTCATACTTCTATTGTTCTTTTTTTGTACGACTCTATTGTATTTGATTTAATTATCTGATGGGATTTTCGGACAACACACAAAAGTTATGTAGGGGATCTGACTGAAAATACTACCAAAAGCTGTGCTACTTTTAACCTAAAGTTCTGTCCGGCAGTGTACAGCTTTTTGTTGATTTAGGTAATCTATATATGTACTTGGAGTAGCATATTCATTTCAATGTAACAATTCAATTCTTTATGCATTCTTATTTTTGAATTTTGAGACATTATTCTTTGATTTTTCTTTTACTCTAATGGAGTATGCTGTTGACTTCCAGGGAAAAGTCAAGTACGTTGCTAGACCTGTATTGCCTTCTGGTTGTCAATCAAAAAGTGGCCATTGTGCAGCTGTTGGTACAAATGATCCAGTAAACTTGGGTGGCTATGGTGTAGAACTTGCTTTGAAGAATATGGAATACAAGGCTATGGATGACAGTGCAATAAAAAAATGTTAGCATGCCTAACTCATGCTATTCTGCTAATTTAATTGCCCAACTTTGAAAGCTATGCAAAGTTTCGTTCTCTTCCAATTATGAAACTCCATAGATGGGGTCGTTGAAACCTGTCTTCCACTTCATTTATAAAAATATGAATTGTACTCTAAGCTGAAATTATGCGCTATACCTCGTAGTTTTTATTAGTCAGTTCTATGACGTTGAATTATGGGTGGCATGAGTATCCCAAAAAGTTATCCTAATATCCTCCTGTTGTTTCTCTTATAAGGAGTTTCTTTTGCTTTTTCTCCTTGAAATGATCTATGCACTACTACAAAAATAGTTAAAGATCACACTTTGACAAAAAAAAAGATCTCACTTTTATTGGAAGTGTGATAAAAAAAATTAGATTGATATTTTAATCACTTAATTTGATTGAGTGTGATAATATTTATTTTTTATGTCACTTTTCAATTAAGTATGATTATATATATATATTTTTAATCACACATTCTAATTAAAGTGTGATTATATATACACTACTACTTTTTAATCACACTTTTTAAACAAGTGTGATTATATATATATTTTTTAATCACACATTTTAATTAAAGTGTGATTATATATATATTACTACTTTTTAATCACACTCCCTAAATAGGTGTGATTGTATAAAATATTTCAATTTGATTTTTATATCTCTCTGTCTCTCTTCTCTCTCTCTCTCTCACTCTTCACTCTTCTCTGTCTCTCTCTCTGTCTATCTCTCTCATCTCTCTCTGTCTCTCTTCTCTATCTCTCTTCTCTTTATCTCTCTCGCTCATCTCTCCCTGTCTCTCTCTCGTTTATCACTTTTCGCTCTTTTTTTCTCTCTCTCTCTCTTTGTCTATATCTTTTCACCCATTTCTTCATCTTCCTCTCTCTCTTCTCATTCTCTCTCTCACTCATCACTCTTTTCTTTCTGTCTATCTGTCTCTCTCTCTCTCTGTGTGTCTCTCACTCATCTATCTCTTCTCTCATCTCTTTTCTCTCTCTGTCTCTTTCGCTCATCTCTCTTCTCTCTATCTCTCTCATCTTTCTCTGTCTCTCTCCGCTCATCTCTCTTTTCTCTCTCTCTCGTTCATCTCTCTTCTCTCTGTCTCTCTCGCTCATCTCTCTTCTCTTTATCTCTCTCTCTTGTTCATCTCTCTTCTCTCTCTATCTTTTTTCTGTCTCTCACTCTCTATCTTTTTGTCCCTCTCTCTCTCTTCTCTTTCTCTCTCTCACTCATCACTATTCTCTCTCTGTCTATCTGTCTCTCTCTCTATGTCTCCCACTCATCTATCTCTTCTCTCATCTCTTTTCTCTCTCTGTCTCTTTCGCTCATCTCTCTTCTCTCTATCTCTCTCATATTTCTCTATCTCTCTCGCTCATCTCTCTCTATCTCTCTCTCTCGTTTATCTCTTTTCGCTCTTTTTTTCTCTCACTCTCTCTTAAATTAATTTAGATTATGACTTGTATATGGTAGGGTGGGTAAGTATTCAATTGTCTCCGGTATTGGGGTGGTTACATTAATTTTGTTTATTTCTCAATTTAAATCTCAATGAGGAATCACTTTCATTCTGCTATAGCCTCTTGAGAGAGTAGTGTTTGATTGGTTCCAACATCACAGGCTCTTCAGAATTTGTGTCATTAGTTTTTGAAAAGTGCTGGTCCAACTCACGTTCTCAAGTTCAAATGAGTGAAAAAAAGAAAAATATATACATACTAGTGAAAAAGGCCTCTGCATGGCGCAAACTAGTAGGGTTCTGACTCTAATATTTTATTACATTTTACTAAATGAAATGAAATAATATGACATTTTTTTTTGAAAACATTTATTTTATATTTGATTCATTCAAAAAATCATAAAAAAATTCATTGTAAAATAAATAATAACTATTTCATAGTTTTTAAAACGCCGCTAAAAGTCATTTTTCCAGCAGTGTCAGGGTACAATATAGATAGTACAAACAATAGGATGGATAGTTAAATATTAGGATAAATTACAAATGTGACTCTTGAGATTTACTTAAAATGTTAATTATTTCTATAATTTTGAAAACTACATTTTTCTTTTTAAAATTTCTAATTGTATAACAAATAATCATTTTCATTAATCAACCATTAAGTCAATTAATAATTTTTAATAGTATTTTCAATTAACAATTTTTACAATTTCATTGTTGTATAGAAGAAAGATTCTGATGTAGGACAAGATATTAGAGATTTTTATATTTTTAGAATTTATAATTTTGATATATTATTTGATTAGGATTATTTTAATTTAGTATAAATATTCTAAAATTAATAATGCTAATAGGTTGTGTTGGTTTTCTTTATTGGATTATATGAACCTTGGTTCAGCCTTTATTGTTGAATATGTGTCATAGGAAAGGCACAACATATTCCTCTATCTGTAGCAGTTGCTTCTTGATGAGTTGGTTGTTCTTCTTTGTGTGTGATGTTGTTTTAGTCCAATGATGGTTTTGTTATTTGTTTTCCAGCTGGCAACTTGGAAAAAATAATGAAGTTATGTTTTCCGAGGTCCTTTCTGATGCATCCCTATGTTTTAATATTGTAGATATCCTCTGAATGCAAAGGCTGCCCATTGTCAGGCTTGTTACAATACAATATGCCTTACCAGAGCCTTGGCGAAGAAAGGCTCTGAGCTTCTACAAGCCATACCCAAACCCTTTCTCTCACTTCACCTTCGGTTCGAACCTGACATGGTAGCTTATAGCCAATGCAACTATTCTGGCCTCTCTTCTACTTCCATGGAAGCCATAGAGGCTGCACAGGGAGATCGAAAACCCTGGACTGGAGAAGCTGCCCGTGTTTGGCGAAACCGTGGGAAATGCCCCCTCACTCCTAAAGAGACTGCTTTCATCCTTCAAGCTCTTTCCATCCCAAAAAACACAAACATTTATTTGGCGGCCGGAGATGGTCTTATGGAACTTGGAGGGCTAACCTTTGTTTACACTAATTTTTTTTACAAAAGCTACATTTCTTAGTGGTGAGGACTTTACAAGCATGCATGGGAACACAAAAGCTGCACTGGATTATTATGTATCGATCAACCTCTCCAAACCTTTATTTTGAAAACCCTATTTTGAGCACAGCCGTCACTCACTCACTCTCTCACTCTGTGGCTCTCTCTTTCTATCAGAGGATCGATTGTTCTTCAGTCTCTTACTCTGTGATTCTTCTTCGATTCTTCTTCAGTTCGGTGATTCTTCTTCGATTTTGAGCACAGCTCCGTGATTTATCTCCATGGATTTGGAACTATTCGTCTTCTTCGATCAGAGGTTAGTTGTCCTGTTTGTGATTTATCTCTGTTTTGGATCAATGTTTTTCTTAGTGAATAATTTTGTTTAGGGCTCTATATAGGTCTTAAGCCCGGGCTCTCGATTCTTCTTCACTCTCTTACTCTGTGATTGTTCTTCGATTCTTCTTCTGGTTGGTGATTCATCTCGGGATTGCGATTTGGAAGTTCCATTTTGAGCACAGCGCCGTGATTTATCTCTGTGGATTTGAAACTCTTTCGCTTCTTCGATCAGAGGTTAGTTGTTTTGTTTGTGATTTATACATACTACTACATATCTGATTCAGAACCCCGAAATCCATGTATACATTCCTTATGTTAGTTTAGTTCTTCTATTTCTCTGTTTTCTTTCTGGGCCCAAAGCATAAACTCCTGTTTTGTTTTATTTTATTTTAAATGCTTTCATGATGCAGTCTGTGGTGGCATAATTACATAAAAGAATCCATTTGTTTAGTGATTTTTTCACATTTCATCAACATTATGTTCTAATTTGTTATATCTTCATGCATTTTAACAGAATGAGCTCAAGGCCAGGTGGGATGTAGACAAGTCAATGCTAGAAGAATCAAAGAATGTAGCTGAGAATAAGTACAATGAAATTAATGAACAGGTCATTGATTGATTTGCTTCATGAATATGCTTATGATGTCCAGTAGACTCTTTTATGCACATCACATATCACATATTTATGTACATAACTGTATGCATGTATATTTAGTCAATGCCATAAATCAATTAAAATAAGTATGAAAACGTATCCAAACTCCTCTTCATTTGGCTAGAAGTTGTGCAAGAGCAATGCATGTCATTATAATTTGTAAGTCACATTCGTAACTCACATTGAGAGAGGAAGAAGATAACAAATAAATTAAGTGGGAAGTCAGAGAGAGAGAGAGAGAGAGAGAGAGGTCTTTGAGAACCAACTTTAAAGTAGGAGGGACCTGCAAGAGGTTGTTTTCTCTTTATGTTGTAGTATGGATTTAGGGGTTCTGAATCAGATATGCAGTAAAAAACAGTGTCATGATATTAATTGGATGTTGTGCCTTGTCTATTGTTTTTCTTTCTTGGAACTGCTATGTGGGTTGAATGTTTGGATAGGTTAAAATCTGCAAGATCATAAGATTTGTGTTTAATTCATCTCATGGTGATGATGGCAAATTGAACAGTTAATTCACTTCTTTCATAAATTTTAGCAATTTATTCATTTTATAGCAATCATGCAACAAAAAAGGCACATAATAATATTGTTAAATACAATTTTAAGAATTTGGGTGATGGAAACTCCAGAAGGTGGTGTTAAGAATTTGGGTGATAGTTCACCTTTGATGCAGTCTAAAGGGTACAAGGAGGTAAAAAGCATTGGTGCTTCTATTGATCAATCTATTGATGTTGCTGGAATCTGCAATGAGGCAGCTACTCTTGATCAAGAAGACATGGTTATTGATGAAAGTAACTCTGGTGAACCATGGGTTCAAGGACTTATGGAAGGTGAGTATTCTGATCTGAGTGTTGAGGAACGCCTTAGTGCCGTTGTTGCTTTAATTGGTGTTACGAATGAAGGAAACTCAATTCGCATTGTTCTAGATGTAATATTGTGTATTCTCTTGACTTAGGGTATTTTTTATTATTATTATTTTCTGCTTTTGCATGTCTGTGATATGAAATGTGGGAGTTTTTCAGGAATGTTTGGAAGCCGCAAATGCTCTAAAGAAGCAAATGTGGGCAGAGGTACAACTTGATAAATGCCGAATGAAAGAGGAGTATGTGATGAAGATACAATATCCATCTTGCATCAGTGACAAGACTGAACCAAATGTTCAAATTTCTTCTGTTGAGGGCAGGCAAAGCCCATTGCCTACTGTTGATGACAAATAATTTGGTATCAACAAATCCTGTAGAACAGAAAGAGCACCTTCATGACGCACAGAATGACCCGAACTATCCTATTCATAGGCCCTCCAAACGGAACCCACAAATACAAGAGGTCTCTACATGCACAGATAATCTTTCACTCCTGCAACCTGGATATGCTGCTGAAAGGTCATGGTCGCAGTTAAAATCTTATATTGGTCATAAGGCAGAAGAGATGTATGTATACAGGTCTTTGCCTCTTGGGCAAGATCGCAGGCGGAACCGTTACTGGCAGTTTATAACGTCTTCTTCTCGAAATGATCCTGGGTCTGGCAGGATTTTCGTTGAGTTACGTCATGGCTGTTGGAGGCTTATTGATTCTGAAGAGGTAAGTGTTATTATTTAGTTATGCATTATTTTCTAAATTGTTGTTATGCTAGGTTTGAGCGTATGTTATGCATATATTAGTGCCAATTGTTATTTTCTTGCTTAGCAGCAGCTACTCCTTGTTTTTGTGCCCCTTTTCTTCGGGTATAAAAAGGTTCTCGTGGTCTTACTTTTTATTAAAATTTCTTCAAGAGTTCTTACTTGGAAAGGATTGCATGTAGTAATTGGTGTTTACCCTTTGTTCTTTGAAATCTGCTGTTATGTTAATTTTTTATTTATTTATTTTTGTTTCAATCTCTCTAGAGGATTATGAGGCTTTCATTTCTTAGTTTTTATGAATTTCTCAAGATTTCTTTGGTTTGTGACTATTCATTTTGTTTGATATGGTGGCTAAATCAGATTGTGCCTGGTTCTGATTGAGATCTTATCTATAGCTTGCAGCAAGGCTTGGATCTCCAGAGTCATTACAACAGCTGAATCCTGTTGCCAATCCTACTACTCTTTTTGCTGTTTTTGTTAGGAAGGATAATACCAGACAACCTACAGAGCAGAAGGTTATCAGAAATATTGGTCTTATATAATTTTTAATTGTCTAATAATTTTTGGCCGTACCAACCAGACGAGTCCCAAAATTTTTACCCAAATGACGATCTCATTGTGTTAGATCTAAGAAAGCGAGAGCGAGCAAGCGACCTTCTTTAGAGTCGAAGCAAACCATTCACCAACCAACGAACCCTAAACAAACCAACAAACAAACTCAACCAGATCAATTCAATATCTCTCTCTCTCTCTCTCTGTGTAATCAAATCACAAAGGTATGCACTCTCAGTTTCCTAAAAATGCTTGTATTTTGGTTGTTTTTGTTTTTGTGTTTTGCATTTGCTATTGAATTTGTGTTTTCATGAATTATTATTATTATTATTATTGTGTGTGAATTGCAGTGTTATTTGATATAATTATTGATTCCTAATTTTGTAGAGGGACGATCTAATGGTGGTTAACTGCTGATATATATTCGAATTCAGGGTAGGGAGCAAAAACGCTGCAGATCGGATGGACAAGAATAAGAACCGTACCGATCTGCTTGCTGCTGGCCGTAAAAAGGTATGCTTTATGTTGTTTTTTATGCATTGGATTCAATTTCTAGCTTTTTTAGAAGTGTTTGGATTGTTTGGCTGCTGAGAAAATGTTGTGATAGAAATGAAACTGGAAGTTTCAAACTTGAGGACAAGAGATTCTCTAAGTGCCGCTTAGTACTTTTACATGCATCCTACCCATTTTCAAAGGAAGCATCATATCTAGCCTCCGTTTATTCTCAGGTAAGATATTGAAGATTACAATGAACAATACGTTGGGATGTCTATCTTTGATGTTAAACTTGCTAGTTCTCTAACAAAGCAATGCATTCAATCTTTAGGTTTACCTTGATTTAGTAAAGAAATCTCATAAAAAGATAAAGAAAATTACAAACCTGGCAAAATTTGGCACGATAAATTTCTCAAGTTTAGAGGTCATAATTAAACATTTTTACCCTTTTGTATTGAACTTAGATTAATTTGTTTAAAATCATAAGGTGGACGGAAGGTAGAGGATAATAATAGCAGAATGTGAACTGTAGGAGGACGTGTTGCAATACTCAAGGTTCTTTTGAATTTCCTTCCAATTTTTATTCATCATTTAGCTATTCCTGTTTAAATACTATGAGGGTCAAGGCTTTTTCAAGAACCTAAAAATAACTAACTAGATAACTCTTTATAAGAATCCATCTGCCTCTGACTCACTCCCACATTAAATAAAAATTCAAAGTTGTTTATTTTTGGTGGGCATCCATTTATGTGATCTTTATGTGACAATTCGGGCTTTTAGATTGTGTCACAATGTCCTATAAATGAACTGTGCTTTTTTTTTTTGTGTGTGTGCGCGCGCGTGCACGTGCACACGCTTGGGATTGGCCTGATTTGTCCTATGTTTATTAATTTCAGAGAATGCAAAAAAGTTCTTCTTAATTTTCATTAACCCATATTGGCACTGCCAACTACAGAAACCTTTGAAACTACTTTTACTGCATTATTTTGAAACCAATTATAAGAGATACAAGGACCTCCAAAGCCCTTCTCTAGAATGGTACTTTGGTAAATGCAGTCATCAATTTTGCTTTAGAGGATGTTGTGTCTAGGTGTTTGAATCTAGTGGAGTCCTCTTTATTCTCCTCCACCAGAGGAGGTAATTTGTTGTTTTTCTTGGTGAGGCATTTATGTGGATAGTCTCTTGAAAAAGAGACAAAAAGGAATGGATATGATATGTGGGATGCCAATGTTATTCTGTTAAAGTATAGAAACAAACCGTGGCCCAAACCTGATTTTTATGCCAGGTGGTATTTCTCGATCTGTTTGATGTGAATTTTAATTGACTTTTGTTTACTTCATCCTTTTGATGTGAATTTTAATTATAGGTATTTCTCGATCCGTTTGATGTGAATTTTAATCTAACTCAGGTTTGTTAAGGGAACCAGACCATATATGTTCCCTGCTCTGTGTTGGCTAGAACATCTTGGGGGAGAGGTGAAGATCCTTGACAAGGATCTGATATTGGTTAAACTTCACTCATTTCTTCACCTGCAGAATTTTCTTCTTCAAGCTATGTCTCTTAACTGTTATCTCCATTTTTTTGTTTGCCCCAGGTATGCATTAGATGATATTGGTTCTGGATATCATGTGCATCTCAGTTTGTGTCAGAGTTGAACCCATATGAATAGGTAGTTTGGTACTAACAGAGAAGTATGCATTTTTACCAGTTTTGTTAAAATATCTTGTCTACATAGAATTATTTTTTAAGCATGCAGTTATATTTGGAAATTTGATGGGTGTACTATTGATCTTGAGGAAAACCTTTCACGGTGATGTTTCCATCGATGGGTGTACCAATTTGTAATTATTCAGGCTATGTGGTTTCTGCTTTTAAGACCAACAAGCTTTATTGATCCTTATTTGTTTTATAGTTTTTAGTGAGTTATGTTGATATCATATGATTTTGATTGTCCATATAATACTCCATTTTATCATTTATGTGATCCTTTCTGCATTGTTGCATATTGTCTTCTTTTGTGGTGCTGTTTTACTGATATTTATGTGGAGAATCAAAATAATTATGTCATTTTTGGTGGCTATGGGGAAAGGATTGGGGGCAGTTTAACAACTGGATAAATTACATTATTTTTGGTGTGATTTAAATGTAAGTTTATAAATTAATTAGTAAGTTTATTCATATGCTTCTGGCGGTTTTTAAATTAATTTGTTTTTTTTATTTTTCAGGTTAGAAATTTCTTGGAGAGATGCAAAATATGGTCAAAGAATTCAAGAACTTATTTTTATTTTTTATTTTTTAATGTATGTAATCATAGTTAATTTTTTTTTTATTAATTTCTTTGTATATACTTTTAAACATTTTACTTTCATTTATGAAATATATGATATTATTTCATTCAATATATGGTTGTGATTCGAAATATAGTATATAGTGTGAATTACATTATTTAAATGCGCGTGCAAAAATAATATTGATTATTCTTTAAATATGTCAAATTTTTTTTTTATCACAGGTTTTATTAGTTATTAATCACACTTAAAAGGTGTGATCTAAATGTTTTTGATCACACTTAAAAGGTGTGATCTAAAGTCTTTAATCACACTTAAAAGGTGTGAACTAAAGTTTTTAATCACACTTAAAAGGTGTGATTTAAATGTTTTTAATCACACTTAAAAAATGTGATCTAAAGTCTTTAATCACACTTAAAAGGTGAGAACTAAAGTTTTTAATCACACTTAAAAGGTGTGATCTAAATATTTTTAACCACACTTAAAAGGTGTGATCTAAATGTTTTTAATCACACTTAAAAGGTGTGATGTAAATATTATTAATCACACTTAAAAGATGTGATGAAAGCATTTTTTAATGACACTTAAAAAGTGTGATTAAAAATGACCATTTTTAATCACACTCCTAAAGACCACACTTTAATAAAACTTAAAAGGTGTGATTAAAAAACATACATAACACCAAAAAAGTGTGATCTTTATCTATATTTGTAGTAGTGATGCCAGTCAACTCTTCTTCTGATGCCTTTCCAACAAAGTTGTGCATTTCTAAATTGTGATATTTTACTTCAAAATGTGTGCATTTGATCTGTTATTTGTTAACTTATCTCTATTGTCCTTATCTTATTCCTATAGGTACAGTGTTTCAGTTCTTTGATTTGAGTTAGGAATAGATACTTAAACAATATGATGTCTGAGATGCAGGTGTAACTCTTGAAGATACTCACACTGAAGATCTCAGCCAAGAAGTTAGGGGCTTCATATTCTCTAGAATTCTGGTTTGTTTCTGAAAGTCATATTTGCCTCAATTGCAATTCCATTTCAAAATATCTACTAACCGTGATATCCAATTTTGAAAATGTTATGTGTTCTCAATCCAATTATTAGCCTAGAATTACTATGTTATCCGCACAGCACACAAGTATGGACTAGATTGCCTAGTTTGGAAATAAGCATTGCATATCCGTTTATTTTGGAAAATGCTTTGGGATTTGCTACTCGCAAGTAGGCTAAAACACGGATTTCAACGAGTTTTTCCAACTCAAACAATCCAACCTTCGCCCATAGGCATCCAAGCAGTTTATCACATAAACACTTAGCCGCATGGCAAGCATGCTATCATGATAGCATTCACACGCATGCGATATGCTAAAGCAGGAAAATACTCACATAGTACTCCGTGCCAAAACACAGAACCCGTTAGTAATGAATGCATGATCCAAGTCCATGTTTAAATGTCTAATGCAACACGTACAGGATGCATTTAGGGTAGGCTCGACTAACCTAGACGTGGCATGTGAAATGCAGTCAATTGATGCACGTATTCAATTTGGAATTGAAGTTCAAATGCAGTTAGCATGATGTACCGAGCTTAGTGCATGCAAGACAAATGTATGGATGCACGCATGCATTGCATAAGGTATGCTAATTTAAACGTGCTCTAATACTAACCATCAAAGCAGGTAAGTAAAAGGGAAGAAAGAAGTGGGGGTTGGAAGACATGCACACCATTCACACACACTTATTACAGATTTGCCCTCGCTCGGAGGGGCCAAATAAATATTACAAATAATTAACTACGCAAGCTAATTAAATATTACAAATTGCCTAATCAGTTAACAAACTAATTTAAACTAGGAAAAACAGTAAACCGCTTCGGAAGGAGAGCCAGATGCAGCGCATGCTCGGATCCTGCTCGGAAGTGTACCGCCATACATAGTCTGCCTCTGTTTTCCTTGATACACTTCTCTGGAGACTTCCAAAGTCTCAGGACTGCTTCTCTGGACATCGAGGAGTGCCACCGGCTGAATAGAATGCCCACCGGCAGTGAACTTTGATCAACGGCACAAAATGAATTCATCGGCTGGTGATTTACTGCCGGTCGGCAAAGAATGCCTGCAGAAGGCAAAGAATGCCTGCAGAACTTGCAACTCACAGCAGCAGAGGACAGAACTTGCATGGCAATACAATTCAAGCATATATGCACCAATCATGTCCCTTATCATGGTAATGACTCAAAGGAACATGCTCCTCGGTTCTCGGGCCATCAATCACGCATTTCCATGCATGATGGTCCAAAGAATCAAGTGTGCAACTTTCATGTCAAATGAAATGCAAACCAAACAAACGAACCAAGGCCCAATTCCTATCACCAAGTCAAGGAATAAGGCATGCATGTAAGATGCAACGCAACCTAGGCATGCAAACTAAGAATGCAACATGGCATGGCAAGCCACTTATGCAAGCATACAAGCAAACATGAGGCAATGCAAACTTATGAAAAGGTGGACTTATACATGATTTAGGCAACTCTAAATAGGCCTAAAACAGTGGCCAAAGTGACCAAAATAAAGGACCAAATACACATACACACATGCACATGTTAGAGGGCCAATGCTTAGGCACAAAAGAGGAACTCTCAAGCACACTTGAAAAGGGATATCATGGACAATTAACATGCAACATAAGCTTTGAAAACCATGCTAAGATGGTGTCAAACCAAGCAAACAAAATAGACCAAGCATGCAATGAATGGCCCAAGTACTTGAAGCAACTCAAAGGGACTTGGACCATGGCTAAGTCAACCAAGCCTCACAAGGCTAAGAGGACTTAAAATAGGTTCAAGGCAGACCTAGACCATGCAAAGGGGATTCTTAGATGGCATCTAAGTGGCCCAAATTCAAAGGCATGCACAAATGCCAAAACATGGAGCACGCTACACAAGCTTTCGAAGCATTAAAGATGCGCCCGAGGCAAACATATAGGCATGCAAAGGGGACTGAAATGACATGATGGATGGTTCCAAATCACCAAATCAATGCAAAAATGTCATGCTATACGTTCACATACTTAAGGCCAACAAGCCGGAATGCAAAGGGACTATACTAATCATGCCAAATCCAACCCAAACAACTATGGACAGACCTAAAACATGGAAAACACATGCACAAAAGCTTCACAAGACTAAGCCTAAAACATGCTTGAACAAAGGCTAACAACCTAAGGCATATTAAGGCAATAACAAGGCATTACATGGTAGGTATGCTAAGCATGCATGGTGTACCAAAACCAACAATAAACAGAGGCATATTATGATATAATAGGCACAAAAAACAGCCAAGGCATGGTCAACATGAAGCTTAGCTAGATGCTCCCTCAAGAGGCCAAAAATGGTCCATATCAAGGACAACAAGGAGAGGGGGTGGCCCTCTCCTTCTTGGGACTTCAAGGCACCATCTTCACCACTGAAATCCCTCAAGATTTAAGTTATCACATAAGCATCTAGCCACATGGTAAGCATGTTGTCATGTTAACATTCACACTCGTGCGAGATGCTAAAGCACAAAATACTTACA
>NW_021026798.1:61028-79406 GCF_004153795.1 Camellia sinensis
GGAGTACTCGGTGAGTTTTATGCTTTAGCATCCTTGCATGCGTGTGAGTGCTGCCATGAATAGCATGCTTATATCCCAAAATGAATGGAAGGAGATATCACTTGCAGGAAAAGGAAAACACAAGTTGTTTATCATCGAAGTCTTTGGAGCAAAAAGGCAATGGAATTTCTAGGAACTCCGATATGTTTGATGTTCGTAGCTCTTGCACCACTATTATGCCTAGTGAGGCGAATGGCAGATTAGTTAACAGACCCCAGAATAGCAAGAGAGAAGGTTAGAACAATTCTTCTTGTCAAACCAAACAAATTAAGTTAGAAAACGTGTGGCAAGCAACCAAGTTTGTCAAAGCAAGGGCAAGGAGGGAGTCACAAACCTCCTTACTTTATGTGTTTTGGTTGTATATCTATCATCTCGGGTTGTGAGACATCGGTGTGTTATATTAACTTAGCCTATCGAGCTGTGAGAGGTGTTGTTTTAGTAGGCTAGGCATGTGCTTTCCTCCTATTGGGGGTGGTGCCTTTGGTCATGTCTTGAGCTTCATTGTGTATTCTATATTTTTTGGTACTAAAATGCATACTTAACAAAAAAAGAAAAAGAAAAATGGACTGCAATTAGGATATTGAGATGGATGTGAAGAAATAAAAAGAAAAAGAAAGACTGATAAATGAATTTAATCAAAGTTAAGCAGCAGTGATTGAGGATAAGAAGAGAGGAAGTTATCTAATTCAACGTAATGACATTTGTGTGAAGTTGGGAACATAAAATATCTATTATGTTGCTTGTAGGTTAGGATTTTGGTTATTTCATAATTTCATTAGAGTATAATCTCTAGTAAACAACAGAAAGAGGGTGAGTTGGGCATCATATCTATGGGCGTGCCTTATTTTCCATTGTTCTTTCACTCTTTATTTATATTTTTCTTGTATTCTTTCTCATCTACTGATATTCAAATGTGAAAGTTAAATAGTTATGATCACTATTGCCATTCTTTTTGTTTTTAGTTGATGTTGGCCATTTATTGCATCTTTTATTTGTTATCTTAAATAGTGTAGAAATCATGATTTCTTCTTTTGCAGTGATGAGAAGTCAAGAGATGCATTTGCATGTGGAAGACAAATACAGAGTCTTCCCCAGAGACATTTCTTAAATCAAGTACCTGGAATGGTTGGAACTCTCCCTGATGCTTTATGTATGCCAAATCATCATTATAGCTCTAATTGTAATGATAATGACACAAGCGAGGGAACAAATAAGGTTTGTGTACAAGCTGTCGATGGCTTCTCTTCTAGTGTAGTTTCATTGTTTGCAAGTCATTGCATAGATAAAATTATCTAGCAATTTGATTTTGATATGAATAAAGCTTCAACTTGAGTTGGAACTGCATGATTAAACTTGAGTGTTTCTAATCATCTTCTACTGCACAAATTCAAGGTTTGTGATGCAGGGAAAACTTGAAGGAAATAGGTAGTGCACAATGATTACATTAGGTCATTAACATCATTGTAAGTTGAGAAGAACTGAACAAGGAATTTGGGTGTATTTTTAGAAGGCTATTTTCCTGTCTGAAAGGTTTTCTAAATCTGTAAGTAATGTCCTTGATGCAGAGCGAGTTTAGAGTTAATTGAACGATTTTTCTCGGTCAAAGATGGTCGTGGAACTTTTCATTTCTCTTTCCTCTGTTAATTCTCTTTCTAGTTTTCTGGATGCTTCTTAATAAAATAATCAATATTGATAGTGCTTTTTACCATATTCTAAACCCAAGGTTTGAAATTCACTGTTTCACAAACATTGAACCTTCTTTCCTTATTTTGGAAATTTAACTCACCACTTCTGACGGCAATAGTGTCATAGAACTTGACAAGCCAAGGCTGTCTTGCATCAGTTTGTTTTCTCATTTTTTATTTTATTTTAATGCAGAGAGCCATATGATCTAATGTTGTATAAGACTTGCAGTTTCTGAAAACCATACCAAGATATGTGAAGATAGTGGAAGTTGGTCCAAGGGATGGGTTGCAAAATGAGAAGGAGATTGTACCTCCCTCCATAAAGATTGAGTTGATAAAGATGCTTGTTTCTTCTGGGTTGCCTGTTGTTGAGGCCACTAGTTTTGTTTCGCCAAAATGGGTACCACAGGTAAATTGCATTCAGTTGTTTTCAAGAGATTATTACTATGTTTATAGGTAGGTAGGTAGATTTACACCTTTTTCTCTTTCTTCTTCTTCTTCTTCTTTTTTTTGTTTTTGTTTTTGTTTTTGTTGGAGACATCAATTCCTGTTACTCGAACTTGCACCAGTGTGCTGGGAGCAGATAGTACTTGACATTGCTCCTGATCTCGACCTCCAATAGTCACTAATGTCTTACTTTTATAAGTCTTTAACTACTGACAAACAGATTGGTTGTCGTAATAGGATAACTTCGAAAGTGTGTCCAATACATGTTGATGTGTGTATGAAGGGTATCAAAATCCGACATGTCTAGAACACAAATGCGACACCCTAGTAGGCGTGTCCATGCTTCTGAGCTTGCTTGAGCATGAACCTATGAAATTTTCACCATTCACATTACAGAAAGCTCAACATCAAAGAGATGACCATGAATGGTAATAAATCATAATTAATTGAATCTACTGTTAGTTTGTACTCTTCTTTATTTTTATTTTTTAACCCATGTTTTGACTTCTACTGATCCTTTTAGTTAGTTTAAGTCCTCTTGTAATACTTATTGGCTTCATTTGATTACAATGCCTTATGAATGAATACCAACTTCAGACATATTATAGTTATAGTTAATGCAATCTGTGGGGTTTCTTTTCTAGATTATAATGTTTCTTTATCTGTCTTTGATAGGAATATATAGCAGTTTGATAAAAATTGGAGTAAAATACATTCTTTTAAAAGTATCATAATCAAAATTGCAGCTAGCAGATGCAAAGGATGTACTCGAGGCAATTCAGTGTGTTGAGGAGCTAGGTTTCCTGTTTTAACACCTAATCTTAAAGTAAGTTTCCCTTTGGAGCTGACCATTCTGTTGCACAACAATTTTTAATCTGTCTAGAAAGCATATTCAGTGTTTTGTTTCCCTTTCTTCAGGGTTTTGAGGCAGCTGTTGCATGGAGCTAAGGAGGTGGCCATCTTTGCTGCAGCTTCTGAGTCTTTTTCGATGTCAAACATAAACTGTAGCATTGAAGATAGCCTTGCTCGATATCGTGATGTTGCGCTTGCTGCTAAAAAGCTCTCAATTCCTGTCCTGTGGGTATGTCTTGTGATTCCCTCTTAACTTCTCACCTTTTCATGGAAATATATCTGACATTTTCAGTTTGTTGTTGTCTTGTCTAGTGAGATTGTTGTATGTGTGTGTGTGAAACATTTGATATTAGGTCGTGTGAAGAAACCATAACTCAGATTTAGGCATTGGAATTATAATGAGGTCCCCAACGTTTGATGTTGTATTTTCCAATATTGGATCTATTTAAAAACCAAATTCGAAATCCTAAAACCACATTTGATAATTGGCTGAAATGTTATCATATTAACGTATAAAAATCTTATCATGGGTTTGTTGTGTGCTTACTTCCTATGGCCTTCTACTTATCTTTACATTGAGGAGCTTTTATCTTCTATTAATGCTGTGTCATATGTTAAAATGTTATAAAGGATTATTGCCATCTCCAAGCCATTCAGGTATGTGCTGATTACGCGTATAATAGCTGCCCTGTGAGTTCTGATATCTTAATCTAGTTCTGCCTATAAAACCAGTTTTTATTCACTAGGCCAATATTGTTAAAATCTGATTGCAGACAGCTATTAAGTGTGTTGCATTTTTTATCTAAGATTTTAGTGTGATAAAACTGGATTTTTTTGGGAATAGGTTTTTTAGTAACTTTTTGGCTTTCTGGCTAAAGTATGATGTAAAAAAAACTAGTATGTTTGGGATGATTTTTTAATTTTTTACGAAAAGATGTGCAAAAAGTAGAGAGAAAAGGAAATTTTTGACTTTTTGGTATAGGTTGTTGGCTTTTTGGTTTTTTTAGTGACTTTTTGGCTTTTAGGCTAAAAAGTGATGTTGCCAAACAAGGCGTAGTTGCTTTTATTTTCCATTTTGCCTTTAATATTCAAATGTTTAAACTTAAAAATATTGGTGTGGCAGTTGGATATTTGTGTTTTTGTTGATTGTTGACTATTTAGCATTTGGAATGGTAGTTGCTTTTATGGCAATTCTTATTAATTTTTTGTAAGTTATTTATTTATTTTTAAATTCTTCCTCTTATTGTTTATAACTTATGAATTTTTGGTTTTGCCTATGTTGGATTTTGAATTATATGTCTATGTTAAATTACTTGTCTTTGATCAACAACGTTTGTGTCAATTTGGTGAAGCCTGCACCTCACTTCGCACCTAGGCCCCAAAAGACCTTGGCGCATTGGCATACCTCTCACCTCAAACGACTCTACAACTCTCTCTCTCTCTCTCTCTCTCTCTCTCAATTTGTGTTTTTGATACTTTGTAGGGTGTTAGCCTGCTATGATTTCCAAAGCTTTGTCAAAATAAGTATGTCTGATTTTTTTTCTTCCAATTATATTTCTTGTGTTGTTGGGTGCCCAATTGAAGGAGCAATAGCTCCATCAAAAGTAGCATACATGGCAAAAGAACTTTTTGATATGGGATGCTTTGAAATTTCCCTTGGTGATACGATTGGTGTTGGTACTCCAGGTAATTCTAAGGTGATTTTTATTTTTTTGTTTAGTTTCTACAGTTCATAGAATATGAGAAATTAGTAATGACATACATGTGAAGTATTAGTTTGTTGCTGACAACATAATTTATCTGTGACGACTGGGTCTTTATTTTCTTCCTTCTCTTTTTTCTTTCTTTCTTCGCCTTGTCTTTCTTTTATTTTTCATTGGGCTTGAAACGTTCGGAACTTGTTCTTAAAATAGAATCCTTGTTCTTGTGGTGTTTGGTGTTGGATCTCACTTGTTCCGAGAAGTGTGGGGTCAGGTTCGGAGTGCCCAGGAGCGAAGCGAAAAATTTTCTGGGCTGCTAGGCCAGAGTCGCACGTGCGGGAAGAGAGGAGCTCGATGAGTTACATTCTGCTTAAAAGGCACGATCGGGGAGAGGTGCGGGAGGACCACCGCACGTGCCAGGGTGAGGGCCGCATGTGCGGGAAGGGGGCTCCGCACGTGCGGGGTTCGGTGCCGCACGTGCGGCACTCTGGGCAGCCGAACCTTTGTTTTTTTTTTCTCTTTTTGGCCGAATGTGTATCTCATTTTGGATATTTCCCTCTCACTCTAAACTGTATTTTCCTCCCCCTTCTCTCTAGAAAACCTCCTCAAACACCAAAATACTTTGATTCTTGCAAATCTTGAGTCAAGATCATCATTATCTACCTCTAATTTTGAAGATCATGAACTAGGGCTTCACTTAGTGTGGTGGAAATCCAAGATCCTCTCATCCTTTGACTCTAGGGTTTCATCCTCTTTCTTCATCAAACCTTGAGGGAGAGACATTCTTGAGTTATATATACAAGTTTTGCTACTTTGATGATGGTTTTTAAGAGTTTTCTTCTAGTTTCTTGTTGATTTCAATTTTGTGATTCAAAAATGTAGAGAGTTTTAAAAGTGGGTTTGTATCTCAATTTTTTTATAAATCCTAGAGGGTTTTCATTTTATTAAACATAAGAAAAATGATTTGAAAGGCGTTCCATTAAGGAAAATGAGAATGTGTTGGGTTTTATGAGAAACCCTAGAAATTTGGGGATTTTGGGACATATGGGTAAAGCTCATGGATTTTCTCTTTTTCTAGTATTCAATGATTGAGGAAGTGTAGATTTATCATATGTTTTGTTAAATAGCAAACCTTCTTGATGTATGAACAATGAGGAATTATTTATGAATTTACTATATAACGCATGAGCATGTATGATTGAGGAAATGGGAAATTGGTATGTGCCATGGATTGTGGGAATTATAAGGTCTTGGAGACCTAATGTGGGTAACATAACATGATATTTTGAAGAGACCAACTTATTAGAAATTGTGCATGATGAGGAATGGTAATTGCTATGAGTTGAAGGCATGCAAGTTACTTTGTGAAATAACATTGAAGAAAGGAAATGAGAAAAGTATTTATTCGATATTGTTGTCAAGTTACTTGAAATGGAGAATGCTATGAGGTATGGAAGAACATTGCATTGCATTTGCATGGAGTTACATACTATGCATTGTGTGATTAAATTGGAAAGATTTGTTACAAGAAAGAAATAAATATATGTTTGATAATGAAGTTAATGGAAATGTATATGGGGTAAATACGTTAGTAAGTCCGGATAGGGGGTGTAGTTGAATTTGATAAGTTGGCCTGAGAGTCCATGGTGAAAGACCAGAAACCCGCGCGGATAGGTGTCGAGCCTTCCGGTTAATACCGGTAAAAATGACAGTTTGGTAGTACTTGTAGAGTCTACTTGCAAACACCGGCTCAGGGATTACCAGTGTCGTATTTACAGCCCCTATTGATTAAAAATTTGAATTTTTTTTTGAAATGTGTTGAGATTGCTAACTTTTATTGAATCCTTTAAGAAAGCATGGCATAGCATGAACATTTGCATTTTTATTGAGAATTGCATAATTGTATATACTTTGTTAGAATTCTCTACTGGGCTTTATGCTCACTCCTATGGGACATTGGTGCAGGTAAAGACATGGTGATCCCGCCAAGTTGAGGGCGCGGGTAATTGTAAAGAGTACATAGCTCTTATTTTTGTTGTGATCTTTTTGTAAGCCAAGGGCTAATGTGTTTAGGTTCGAGAGACCATTTTGTGTAACCGGGCTATTGCCTTGGAAGATGTAAGCCCTTAAGGGCATTTTATTGTTTTGAGAATTGACGCTTCACATGCTATAGATTCATGTATTCTTTTATGTTGTGAATGTTTACCGCATGTGAAACTTTTGTATTAAACCCATCTATTTTATATGTCAGGATGGAAGGATTATTGTCATTGTGTCATGAATGTTTATTAATTTGGGAAGTTCATGTTGAATCATTTTCGAGGCATTACATTATCATAAGAGAGCCTGTAAAAAATCTGAGTTTTACTTAAATCTTTCTAATTTCTTGTATGTTCTCATTTGAATTACTATTTCAAAACTTTAATCTGTCATATGCTATGTTTGACTAGTTAGCTGTTGACCAGCCATTGATATGGTCTGTTTGTGATTTCATACAAAAAAAAATTTTGAGTTTTAGTCCGGGGGATTGAATCCCTAAACCAAATTGGATTAACTGGTTCAATATCTGGTTCAACCAGTTGATCTGTGAACCAGTCACTGTAATTGGTCAATGTTTGGCATGTGGGTAGGGTCATTCTATTTCCACACACCACCTTTTCTCAGTTCAAACCAATTTTTTTTTTTTTGGGTACAGATATCAATTACCGAACAAAAAAACTCATGGTTTGGATATCAATTACTGAACCAAAGGTGTAGCCGAACCATGGGTTTTTGTTTGGTAATTGATATTTGAACCCTTTTTCTTCGGTTGTTGATATCCGACGAAAAGAGGGTGTGACCTGAGAAAAACATGTTTAAATTGATGCTCCCGTGGGTGCAACTTTGCATTAGGCCAACTGATCCATCAACCATGTCTGGTATGATGTAACAACTTGGGAACAGTATATTTGAACAAATAATGTGCATGTTTGTTTGCTTTTCTCCCTTGCAGAGGATGATAAGATTAATTATAGAATTGAAATAAAATATGTATATTAACTAAAAACTTGGTGTTGAATAAATCCTTTAGTTAATGCCATTTCCTGAATTGTACATATTGTTTTTTTTTTTCCCTCTTTCACTTATTTCTATTTATTTACCACTCTTTCTTTTGGCCTAGGTATTGTTATTCCAATGCTTGAAGCTGTTATTGATGTTGTACCTTTGGAGCAGCTCGCTGTTCATTTCCATGACACTTACAAGCAAGCTCTTTCAAACATTCTTGCATCACTCCAAGTAAGCCATCTTTTCATGTTAATCCATAGAAACCCAAACCTGTTATGACAGATCAATCACACTTCACATTTCAGGTGATCAAGACCGAAGTTAAACCATCTATTGTGCTTGTATGCACACACTGGTTTTAAAAGTAATTCAGGCCCACCTTTCAACAAGTTTACTATAGGTTTCTCTGGCCAGACATCAATTTACTCTGGTTTCCTTATGTTTTATTTAAAATTAAAATAAATTCTTTGGATGAACTGTTTTTTGAGCTTTTAGATGTATTGTACTGCAAAATGGATTACAATTGAATGAATTGTTCTTAGCTAAGGTTTTGACATATTGTTTCTTGACAGTAGTCAAGAGTCCAGACAAATAGACTTTGAAGTAAATAGTGGAAAAAGTAATTGAAATGCATCCTAATAGATAAGTAATATTCATTAATTGGCTACCTTTGCTAGTTTCCATCCTGAAATTGAAGTCTTCAGTTGAAGGAAAAAGGTAAATATATTTTCATTTTTTCGGTTTGTCATATATTAAGACTAGAAATCAGTGGTTTCCTCTATCCTACTGCTAATCTAATCCATTCATGACTTGTATTTAATATTTCATTGATCCTCTTTTAGAACTTGATTGATATCCCCTATCTAGTGGCGGTGTCCCTTTGCTGCAATGATTTTTGCATAATGTGGAGGAATATTGAAATTCATCCAAAAGAATATGATCATATTTGTCGATCTTTTTGAATAAAACAGCATTGCATCATTTGTGGTATTGTTTTTGTTTATACCTAACTTAATCATGATGTAAGTTATATTTTACTAATCCTCGTATAGAATTTGATCATATTCACCTATTTGATGTCGGTTTCCCACTTTTCTACAATGTTACTGGCATGCACATCAAAGTTTATCCAAGAAATATTTATCCAAGAAATATAACCATATTTGTTGATCTTTTGTAAGAGTGCATCATTTGAATTGTATAAATTCTTAATAGAGTTTCGTGGTGAATTCATATTTCATATTAATTCTTTGATGTTGTCTCCCAGATGGGGATTGGCATTGTAGATTCATCTGTATCGGGTCTTGGAGGTTGCCCATATGCTAAAGGTGCTTCTGGGAATGTTGCGACTGAGGACGTTGTTTATATGCTAAATGGGCTCAGAGTTGAGACCAATGTGGATCTCCGAAAGGTCATGTTGGCTGGGGATTTCATCTGTAAACATTTGGGCTGGTCCTCAGGTTCAAAGACCGCAATTGCATTGAGCCGAACCACAGTTCATGCTTCCAAGTTGTAAGCTACGTGGGACCAATGCACCTTGCTAAAGACATGCTTGCACACCAAGTTCTCAGTTTTTGAAATTGCCTCAAGCTATGTTTGAATCAACAATTTGAGGAGGGAAAGAAAAGGGGATATTTAGAATTGCCTTCAATGTCCCTTTATAGATATATCGGTTTCCATTGTTGTGTCACAGAAGCATTAAAAAAAAATAATGATAAATAATCTCAGTCCTTTGTCCTCACATTTGAACTATGTTCTGTTTCTATTTTGTGATGATTCCCTTTCATGGCATTTATGTACCTGATGTGAAAAAAAAATTTCAAAAAAAAATGAAAGAAGGGGAAAAAAAAAATCTATTGCATAGAACATTAAATTTTCTAAATATTTGTATGTGCACGAATTTTTGTACACGTAGCGCTACTCTTTCAAGTAAGAAGGGGGTGGTTAATGACTAGTTGGTGCTCTTCTTCTAGGTGATCTTACCGCCTGTGGCAGTGGTGGCGGCCCCTCCCTCTTCTTGTTGCCGCACACTACCTTTTGGGGAGGCCATACTGTATACTTCAATTTTTTTTTTTATTTTATTTAGGAGAAATTATTTATAAAACAATAAAAATAAAATCAGAGTTTGATCAGTGTAATAAAATAAACTTGAGTTTTTAATCTTACCTGAAATAATAATTGGAGAAAGTGAGAGAAGATAGAGATGAGCGAATAGAGAGAGAGAGAGAGAGGCACAATTGTTTCTATAAATTGTATATGTCTATTACACAAAGAAGGCAATCTATTTATAGAGGATGCCTTGGATGCCTATGAACAATAACATAATGCTACACTAATATAATGCACTAACATAATGCTACACTAACATAATGCACTAACATAATGCTACACTAACATAATGCACTAACATAATGCTACACTAACATAATGCTACACTAACCACAATGATGATACACTAATATACACTAACATCCCCCCGCAAACTCAAGGAGGGGAAGCATCAACCAAGTTGAGTTTGGAAACAAGATCATTGAAGCGGCCAGGAGGATGAGCCTTAGTGAAGATATCAGCGGGTTGATCAACGGAAGCGATAGGGAGAAGACGAACAGTACCACAGGTAACATGCTGGCGAATGAAATGACAATCAATCTCAATATGTTTGGTGCGATCATGAAAAACATCATTGTGAGCAATCTGAATGGCACTCTGATTGTCACAATAGAGAGGGGTAGGATCAGAAGAAGAAACACCCATATCAGCAAGGAGCCAGCGAAGCCAGAGAAGTTCCTGAGTAGTATCAGCAAGAGCTCGGTATTCAGCTTCGGTGCTAGAGCGGGCAGTGAGGGATTGTTTTTTGCTACGCCAAGCAAGAAGAGAATCCCCTAAGAAGAAACAGAATCCCGTGGTGGAGCGTCGATCCGTAGGATCCCCAGCCCAATCAGCATCGGAAAAGGCACGCAGTTCAAGAGAGGAGGAAGCAGAGAAGTGAAGACCATGGAACAGAGTGCCTTTGAGGTAGCGAAGGATGCGGAGTAGAGCAGTATAGTGGGGAGTGCGAGGAGCCGACATGTACTGACTGACAATGTGAACAGCATAGGCAATGTCAGGACGAGTGACTGTGAGATAGACAAGACTGCCGACGAGCTGGCGATAAAGAGTAGCATCAGAGAGAAGAGTCCCATCGAGAGGAGTGAGACGAATCTGAGGATCAACCGGAGTAGAGGCAGTTTTGCAATCAGTAAGACCAGCTCGAGCCAGAAGATCGGATGCATATTTGGCCTGGGACAAATAGGAACCAGTAGAATCATGAGAAACTTCAAGGCCTAAGAAGTAGTTAAGAGTACCAAGGTCCTTCATCTCAAAAAAAAAACACAGAAAACAAAAAACTCAATTTTCAAAAAATTGAAATAAAAAAATTGAAACCAAACAAATATTTTTAGCCTCTCACAAGAATTAGATAACGAAATTTCATATTTTTCTTGAATCCTATTCAATTTCAAGTATACTTTATATATAATTTATAACATTTCATTCGAGAATATATGTGTATATGATGCCTCCCCCGTATCCATATCTAATTTTGGATATGTATCCCAAAATCCGAAAATTTGCGGTCCCGAACCGAGGCACACGGCCAACGATCCCGAAAACCGGGAACCGGACTCCGAAATGGGCAAAATGGCCTGCGGCCACAAAATGTAGCCTATGGACATTGAGAGATGATCTACGGGACCTCCCCCTTCCTTCAGGAAAAGAAACCGAGAAAATCGAGCCTGGTTCGCAAACTGAGGCAAGGTACAAAAGAGGGTTCGGAAGTCCGGAGGCAGGGCTCACGGCCGCAACTCTGAAACTTCTGAACGAGCACATTATGCAACATCACCAAGTGCTCAATCAGTGACGTCTGAGTCTTAAGGTCGATCAAAAATGGGCTGTCTACAAAAGGTAAAAAGGTCCATAAAATACTTAAAATATGAGAATTACGATTTGGCAGATCAAATGTTCAAATAATAAAACTTATTAGAATACAAGAATATCTTATGGATTAATTGGAATACAAACACTTGAAAAAGATTTTCAAATAAATTTCTCATTTTTTTTTTTTTTAAATTACAAAAACACTTTTAAGATGTGTGAGAGAAAACAAGATGACATGAAAGCCGAAAGATTCAAATGGTTGAAGACGTCATCATGCTATTTAGCGGAATGTTGGACATGGAGTAACCAACGTTGATTCTTAAAAAAATTGACACCAAATTATTAGTTAGTACCTCTTCATCGTGTATGATAATTAGTCTTATAGCATGAACCCCCAGTGCCCCAAAATCCTTAAATTTTTCTGTGTCTTGAGAATATTTAGCTAGGTCTGTGGGAACATGTTGATTCATTAGTACAAGTGGATCTCCACAAAATTTTATCACGTTTCTATTTTGAAAAAAAAAAAGAAGCCCAAATCCTTGCATATTTTCCAAACTGCCATAAACATTCATCTAAACTTAAAATAAATAGATAAATAACAAAAAAATAAAAAAAATAAAAAAATCCCACCATGCAGTAATCCAAGCCCATTAATTATTTTATACGAGATTTAAGCGTTGTTCAAGTGATTATATTTCGAAGTTTGCAGAACAAAATTTAATATTTGAAAACATGTTGAAGGCTGGAGTGTATTACTTACTGACTTGTAACATCTTAGTGCACGCACACGAAAAAAACAAAACAAAAAAACAATTTTATTTAGAGATAAATAGAAATAAATAAATAAACAAACAAACAAATATGGCTTACCCGGTTAATGCATTCATGAAAAGCCAGAAGGCAATTTTCCAAGTCAATTTCTTTTCTTTGCCTCTGCAATCAGGGCGCCATTCTTAATTAATTTAATTATCAACATCTACAATATTAATTAATGAACACACAGAATTAATTAAAATGTAATCATGATGAGAAATTACTATTACTATTACTATATTACGAACAAAACAAAATAAAAAAGAATTAAGCAAACCTTTCACAGAAGAAAGCGAAAGGAACAACACAGATAGCACCCACGACATGGCGGTAGGACATGAGGGCAAAAATGAAGGTGCCCTCGATGAGAATAACCCTAGATAACAGTTGGAGTCCCGTGGCGAACACTTGCACCATTAGCATTCTCAACACTTCTCTTGAATCCCATACCCATTTCTTCACTTCACCACTACCAAACATCTTCCTGTTTCTGTGTCTCAAGAAGAGAAGAAGACGCCGATCAAAAAAGAAGATAAGACTCAGAAACTCTCAAGTCTGCAAAATAGACAATTTTGTATTGTGAGAAAGAGAAGACTGTTTTGATTAATTGACAGCCCTGTTTGGCAAATGGCTTTGGGATATTTTTTTGGTTAAAATTTACAAAAGATAAAAGTTGGTTAAAATAATTAATAAAATAAAATGTCACATTAAATTTATAATTTTTTTTTCTTATAAACATTACATTTAATTATAAAAAAATCTAATCATCTTTCTAAACATAAAAATTTTAACTTATTAAAATAATCAAAGACTAAAATAATATATACTAAAATAACAACTTTTCAAACAATCACGCTGTAAAATGCAAGTGAGCGTGTGCGTGTGATGAGATGTGGGAATTTGTACATCTCATGAGACACAGAGACGGTTACAGCTACTATATAACTGTATCTAGTACTGATCAAGTACGGATGAAACACAAAATTAACTATTCAAAAATTATTAGTTCAACATATATTCTTCATTGAAAAATTATCTTGTCTTCTATAAATTTATGTGTCTTTTCAATTTTATTAGTTTCTTTATGCAATATATAAGAAAAAAAAATAATAAGTATATAATCAATAGAATTATAAAGACATACTACGTAACATATGTGACAAATCAATAAAATAATTTTTCGTACTTCACACTATACAAATTTAATATATACAACACAACTACTCACACTGCTGGAAATTCTGGTTTTAGAGGCGTTTAAAAAATGCCGCAATAGGTCTTAAAAACGCCGTTAAATATTTTTGTGGCGTTTAGCACCAAACGTCGAAGATGCGACCGTCGCTATAACTCTGTGGCGCTTTATAAACGTTGCTATATGCCAATAGGCGGCGTTTTCTAAAAACGCCACTAAAAGTTCTGCCAACGGTAACATGACGTCATCATGCTATTTAGCGGCGTTTTTAAAACGCCGTCGTATATCTGATGCTATTTAACGACGTTTTTAGAAACGCCGTGATAGCCCCTTTTTTTCTTTTTTTAATTGTGCTAATTTTAGGTTATTTGAACCCAAAAAAAACCTATAATAAAACTGAAAAATAACATTAATATGAAATAATAACTCCCATTCACATAGTAAAATTTCCGCCAACGGTAAGTTCTGCCCGCTTAAGAAATATGTGTTTTGTCTTGTTGACGTAAGCATCCCATCTGCCAGGCATATGTGATTTGGACATTGTGTTATCTTTTCAAAAACATACTTCCATCATTTCTCAAAGTTGATTGTGCAGTTGGGCAATGATTAGATTTGTTTATATTCTATGCTTATTTATTAAAAACATACTTCATCATTTCTCATTTTCACTGTGTTTGATTAATATGCAGGTTGATAAATTTAAAATTTTTATCAGAATCGCTTGCTAACTCTGCTTCAAAAGCTGAAAAGCGTTATTTCAGACCACAAGTTATTAGCTTTACCTATTCTTTTATTGTTTTTGTATAGTAGTGCACCTCTTCCAAGAATGCGTACCACACCTCGAAATAGTCTTTTCTTCCTTGACATATGAAAAGAAAGAGCTGGGAGGTGGATTACTGTTGTGGTCTTATTAGCTACATGCCTACAAAAGATTTACCTGAAAGATGCATTTACATATTTCAAGGCTATTAGACATGTTCTTCAATTAGTGCAATTTTTTACAACTCTAAGAAACAAAAAATAGAAATCTAAATTTCTCAGGGATAGCTTGGAGGTTTTTCTGACATCTAATTTTATTGGCTGATGTTATGGATCACAAACATCTAATTCCCTCCTTTCCCAAAGAAGATGAAAAAAGAAAGAAAAGAAAGAAAAGAAAGGAGAAGAAAAAAGTGAGAATATTTTTATTAATACTGTTTATAAAAAGCACCTATAATGAGGTGCATCGTTTTTCATGTTTTCTGACTATGTAATGTGTGCTTCAGGTCAAGGATCGTCGTTGATTATATGTGTGGGAATATTGACTGGCTACACAGATACATTATACAAGGACTTGAGTGGTAAGACACTACTTTAGCTTCCAAAACTCTATGGTGCAGGCCATAGACAGGAGAGTTACAATATGTACTCTTCTGGATCACAATGATTGAACACACTTAGGCAGAGCCTTGTTCTCTTCTATGTACTTTTATTCACCTATAGGGAGAGCACTATTGACATATGGGAGCATGGGAATTTGTGGACGATTGCAGTTGTTATCCTAGTTAATATGCACTTGGCAATGGACATTAAGCGGTGGTGCTACTTACTCATTCTTCAGTTTGGGATCAATAATCATTACTTATGCCTGTGTGGTGGTATTGGATTCTATACCATCTTCCCAATTACGGGTTAGTGTTTTGATTCAAATAGGACACTGCATATTTTGTCCATTTCACAATGTGGAGCTAATATGTTTTTTTGTCTTCATCAGGACAATATACCATCTGGCAAAGTCACCTGCATATTGGCTTTCCGTCTTGGTTATAATAGTCTTAGCATTACTCCCTCGCTTTATTTGGAAAGTTATACATTAAAATTTTTGGCCTTCAGATATCCAGATAGCTAGAGAAGCTGAGATACTGAGAAAAGAACCTAATTTTTTTGGTCTAAGCCAGATCTAGGTTCAGTTAATATGTGTATTATTAACTGATCCAATTTGCTATGACCTGGCCAGAGTTTGTCCAGCCAAATGTGAAATTTAATGGTAAGTTCAGTTTCATTTTACATCTATTCCTTTTCTGTTTTATTCAGGGTACCTTCCTTGCTCTCATGTCTCTGTGGTTGGAGAAAAATAATTTTCACCTATGGGCATGAGCTTTCTTGCATACTAACTAGCCATATGTTAAACCCATGGTCAACCCATTTTCTCACTTTCATTCATCATCATCTTTCTCTTTAATTGAATTCTGCACTTGTGTGTTACATATCATGTTAAATATGTAAATGCCTAATTAGTATACCTTGTTTTAAAGAAATATGTACTTGTATACATATATATATATATTAGCATTTGGGCCCATGCAATGCGTAGCAATTCATTTTGGTCCTCTTTTTTTTTTGTTGTAAAATTCATAATAGATTTTATTTCTGTTTAAATAGAGATATGGTTGAGGGTAGGCAGTTGAAACTGTCATGATTTTTCTCTGAACTTCGGTGGCAACTTGATATTTACATGTTTATCCCTTTTATGATGAAAAGCACAGACATATGGCATGGTTTTTCTGGACAAAGGGGTAGCGTGCAGACCTTAAAATATGTGTCACAATTATTATTATATAATAATATAAATAGTATAGATGATGTATTGTAAGTTCAAGGAAACTTATACCATGAGAAATAACACACAATTTCATGATAAATGGCAGTTCAGAGATCAGTCCTTATGTAATAGATATGCCTCCTGCTTCCTCCAGTCACATTTAGCTGGACCCATTTTAATGATTTTTATTTGCCTGCAGTTCATATGAAAGTTGACACAAGCTGACATCATTCCAATTGGATTTAGCATTTAAAATGACACAAAGGAAGAGAGGGAGTGCAGATCCGAGGGGAATGCAGAGCGAAGGGAGGGTGAGGATTTGGTTGATACTAATGATAAGATGGTCTGGTCGGGGAGGAAAAAAGGGGGAAGAGTGGGATAGAGTTCTTTAGGATTTTGTTGATTATTGTGGGGTTTACTATTGGAACTAGCATATAAGCAGAATCTGTAGTCGGAATTTCATCAAGGTAAATGTCAGGAGTACCAGTAGAGAAAACAAAAGTATTATAAATAGTTTCAATTAGGATGAATTGATAGAGACTAACTAGTTACTTCATGATGCCTATTGTACTTTCAATTGTGCCTAAGTCCCTTATTGTTATCATGGCATCCATCAGGCAGTCTTCCTACCACATCATTGTAGCGGTAATACATCACATGGCTCAAGTTTCAACTGGTACGTATAAGTTTTTTGACTTTTTAGTAGTATTTATATAGTATACTTCAATTGAAATCAATGGACATGACTATCACAGTTTATTTGTTTATTTGTTGATCAATTACAGAGAATTTTATTGTTGGCCTCAGTTTACAATGATTAATCATTAAATATGATTTTATATTATTTTTGGTGATTGATCTCCTGTGCCATTGTGCGATGTGTTCATTGTTTTGTTCAATTACGAAGGAATCTTATCATGACAAATTGACAGCTTGTCTCAAACCACCCCCACTCCCTCTCTTACTTTTGCAACTGCTTGTCTCTTACTACATCAGCATAATTTGCCAATGCCTGAACTCTCCTCTAAAACCTCTTGATATGCTGCCACTCCTATAACATCAAAAGGATTTGACCCCCATCAAATGCATAGAAATACTTACAGAAACTAGTGGGGTGGCACTCATTTACATGAGTGCAAGTGCCACAAAGAACCACTAAGTCAGCCAATTTTAACAATAGTGCATAGAGAGAGAGAAAGAGGTTACTAAGTAGCCTCTTAATTAGGAAAGAGAATTTTTTAAAACTAACTGGGTTCTAGGCAGTTGTTGGGGAGTTCTTAGAATAATGTGGTACTTGACACTTACCCTCAAATGAATATAGAAGTTAAAGGATTTTAATAATGCATAATTTAATTTTCTTTGGATAGTTTAGGGAAATGAAAAATATACACAAAATTAGTGTTCTACTTTTATATATTAGCAAAGATGACATGCTTGACAACTGAAGTAAAAAGAAAAACTAAAGCTATTAAAAGTACACATGATGATAATATATATGCATTCAATTATGAAGTGCACAATGCTCTAATGGAGATGCCATTAAAGTTGTTGCATGTTGACATTGCTAATATTGGTTCCAAATTTAGTACCAGTCTTGGCAGATTGTTAGATTTTGGAATTGCTATCAACGGTTAGATGCATTTTCTATTATTTATGATTACTGATATCAACTTCTCTCTCTCTCTCTCTCTCTCTCCCCCCCCCAAAAAAAAAATTGTATTCATGTTTTTTAAGTTCAGGAACAACAGCGATAAATGGAAAAAGTGCATTGGAGACAATGATGGAGAGGCTGGATTACAAGTTAACAAAACTCAATTCCGATATAATTGCAGAGACGCAATGCATAGAGAGGGGCATCCAATTGTGGTGAACTAGGTTGATATGGTAGGAAAATGATTGTGTGTGAATGTGGTTATTGTGAATGAGAATAGAATATCAAGTTGGCTCAAATGTCCAGATTTGTATTTTGGTGAACTCAGATTCCTATTTTGGCTCAAATAGAGGGACATCCAATCTTGGTGACTCCTTAATGTAATTCAACGATTATCGTTGTGTGAATGTTTTTTTTTTTTTTTTGGTGACTCCTTAATGTAATTCATTTGATAAGAT